>JALPQI010011090.1:0-48562 GCA_025490895.1 Thaumatotibia leucotreta
TAGTTATCATAGACATATAAAATTGATAGACCGAGTCTATTTTATCTGTGGGTGACGCCGGCAATGCCTGTCAACGATCTTTGTTTGTGTATACTAGTGCACCTAAACCGCAAATAGTAAATGTGATTAAAATAAAGCTTTTCATGTATATTTAGTTTTGACTTGAATTTTAAGATTTCGAACCTTATTAAGGTAAAAGTAACTGAAAATCTTATTCAATATTTGTTGTCGGATACATATGTGTAGTTTTGTGATTAAACCATTTGTATTTACATTCGTAATGTAATTATAAATAGTGGGATTCAAACATTTGTATCGCATAGTGTGGTACTTAAGAGACCGATCGTGATATCGATAAATGTATTGATAGTCAACTCAAAAATGAATCGATGTTTTTAATGTCCAACAGGTTTCCACTGGACACTGAACAAAGGCTATTATGGGTCAAAAATATCAAAAAGGCAGACGACTGGTACCCTAAAGAGTATTCAAAAATATGCTCCGCACAATTTTAAGCTGTTGTTTCAGGCAAGGGTACGCGCATAAGTGATTACATTCTGACGTACTACCCACCATATTTGGTAATCATCCAATGTCATGTCAACCAGCAAGTAAATTAAGTTTAGTTTAATAACGACGCTCATGTGATACTTGTGTAGACTGATTAATTTAATTATAAAGAAGCCATCATACCAAAATTGTTAGGTATGCTTTAAGGAATGATAAGTCCATAAAACATGTTATAATGAGAGTTTTCTGAAATCACCAGGGCGGGAGCAGGTCCAGAAACTTGTCTAAATTCTATGTTAATAGTTTCTGGTTTAAATATTTTGTATGAGTTAAAAAAAATACATAAAAAAATTTAAACTTTATTTAAAAAAAAAAAAACATTTACTTAGTCTTTCTTTGGGGCTAGATAATTGTGTTTCTTAGCGGGACCTTACGGCTAAGTGGCGCCAACTAGTGGCATACGTTTTAGGAAACCCTCATTATGGCATTTTAATTAAAGAAAATATTTCGTTAACTTTGTGATTTTATTTTTATCCTAAAATGTAGATTTTGAAATCACGATCGAAGAAGATCGTGATTTTGAGTAGGAAATAAGGTTTATTCCTACTGTATTCGCTACCTAATTTGGTAAAAATATTATTATTGACGATAAAAGTATACGATTGAAGACTGGACATCACTAATAGTAATGACATTTTATCTAGTCAGGTTGGTAGCATTGTTCAAGAAAATGGAGTCGTGGATGGAGTTCACGACCAAGTAGAGCTACTTTATTTGTCTCTTTTTCCTTATGGAATACGTCTTGAGATGGGGTGAAGGATGACAATAGTTTGTTCATGTATGTCTTAATACACGGAATCTTCCCTATATTTTATCTGTGGTTAGTATAATGGAGCAAATGTCAAACTTCATTGTTGCCTGTACGGAATAGTGATGTTACTACTGTTGCTGCAATTTATCGATACGTCAATCGAAATAAATAAGTAAACCTTTTTTATGGAGGTACGAATAATTGCTATAATAGTAGGTAAGCACATATTTTCTAAAAGTTTGTTATGGTTTCGGTTCGACAGGTCCTCGCGAGCCCGTGTGCCCGGTGGATACGCGGCTTTACAGACTGTGTTGAACTTGACAACCTGATAAATGTCAAAATTGTTATAAAATCACGTATAATTTTATATTTCGTAGAATAATAATTTATGTACCCCTACGTTATCACCTAGATGTGCTCTGATTTTAATAAATGGTTTTAGTGACTTTATATACTGTATATACGGCATTTCTCTATTTGGCATACCTACATTGCCCTCTGAGCTAGCACGCAAGTTTACCAACGTGGGTTGGGAGTGGATCGCTGCAGGCTGGCAAACTCGCGTCCAAGCTCATGGTCTCAACCACTGCCAGTTCTGCATTGACATTACTACCAAGTGAAACTACCTACGTGTATTGTATATCAGACTCCGATACTATTTGACCTGGCATTACATTTGGACACCGATTACCTACTGCTATTAATTGTTGAACTTGATTTTTAATTTTGACACTGGTTTTGACACTAGTTACTATCTCTCGCTAACAGAGGTTGTGGATGCTATTTCCTCTATAGGTCACGTCCTATCCGTCCTATAAAACATCCTACCTAAATGCGACTTTACGTCATTATGACGTCACCGGCACCAAAGTTTTGCTGCCTGCTAATGATTCTAAGTAAGATTACCAAACACTTTTTTAGTTCGGATTACCGAACACTTTTTTAATTAATTTTTTTTAATGGCAAGTACCAGATCTAACGCCCTTTCGCACTTGACTGAAAATTTTACGACGGTAAAATCGAGCGTTTCACTACACTATTGTGAGCTGTCAAAAACGACTTCTTACGATGCCTCTACTTTAATGCACACACACACAAAAAATAGTGGCACAGTGATAAGGACGGACGATTATCGTTCTTTTTCACTTCCACTAGTAAAAAGTTTCATAAGACCATCCCTTTCGTTCTTGTTATTATTATAACGTTGTCAAATCCATGTTAATCCTACTTTCATGGAATTTTCCAATTTTTTATTCGTACTTTTGTAGCACTTCACAAGAACTACAAGAAGTCTGAATTGTACAAAAAACTTTCAAAAATGGATGCTACTCTGTACAAATATAAAATTCCATTAAATAAAATGATTACTGAAACAAATTATTAGCAACCTTCACGATTGTAACTTCAAGTTTCAACTATTGGCAAAAAATGTACCAATACCGGGTAATCGTACAATTCGGAATACGGGATATTTTGATTTTAACGTCATCTAGTGTCGAGTAGCAGCTTCACAAAGTTATTATCATAAGAGCAACATTTTGTTATAAGATAAAAAAAAAACGCCTTACATCTGTCAAAATGTGGCTACTGAAAGTACTGCAGTGAAGTGTTTTGTGTTTAATTGTTATTTCAGTAATTTTAGTGCATTTACTATGGATTTCGAAAGTCCAGACGTAGAAAAAGATTTTCCGGGACTGTATGCCTCGGAAACCGGACGCAAGAGTAACGAAAGTGACTGTAGGTTTAAAATATAATTACGTATTTGAGATAATTGTTCATTCTGTATTATTTTGCGTTTATACTAGATATATAACCGTAATATTACACTGATGATATATGGACTGCTTGTAAATTTTGTAATAATGATGTGCAACGTATAAAGAATAGAAAATACGACGTAGAATAACGGCATAAGTAACTTATTCTGGTTTGATTTAGTACATGTAAAGATCTCCCAAATGAGCTCATTTCCTTGTCACCAACTCTTAGTGCGTAATCAAATATTTTACTTCATTAATCATTACTTAAAACTTGCTTAATGTTTTAGTCAGTGATGACCATGAAAAACCCAGCAAAAAGGATCTTTTGGGCCGGAGGAAAGATAAGAAAGAGAAAAAGGATAGAGGCTATGCTACTCTAGAAGGGGATAGCTCACCTGAAGAAGACACTGATACCAAGTTTGTCTATTTTTATGTTTATATTTAGACTGTCTGATAAATAAATATTATGAGACAATCTTACACAAATCAACCCAGTCCCCCAGTAAGTTCAAGTAAAGCTTGTGTTGTGAGTACTAAGTGATGATATGTATTGTATATTTTTTTTATTGTGCTGGCCATTTTCTGCAACTCAACATCAAATGTGCCTATTTTGTGTGGTCCCGTCCCAAACACTGGCCCAATGCTTGTTGGCAACTTCACATACACCCATTAATTTTTACACAAATGCATGCAGGTTTCCTCATGAGGTTTTTCCTTTACCATAAAGCACTTGTGAATATCAAATGAAGATATTTTGTATGTATGATTTTGAAAAACTCTGATAAGAGCTGGTGATTGAACCCACAACCGCCGCATATCAGCTGTGTGTTTTACCACTCAACCACAAGTACTTATGATATGTATAATAGATATTTAAATACATAGAAACAACCATGACCAAGAAACAAATGGCACTTAATAGACCTGTAAAAAAGCTATTGATAAATAGAAAAAAATCTTACAGGAGTTTTAACTAAACAATTTTTAGCTTTTTCCTTCTCATACAGTATTATGTATTGATTTACTTGCTGTCAACAGAATTAAATATGGTAACCTGTTTTATGATTAAACTGGGCAGGGATCGGATAACAGTTTCTTCTCTATACAAAAGAATGGTTCGAATTTGGTTCTTTTTCATTCTTCAGTATATTTTTTTTGTTATTGAGGTAATTTAAAAATTGGATGTTGTTAATTACATACTATATTGAGAACTACATAAAGAGTACAAAATATTGGGCTAAATCAAGGTTTTTCAAAAAAAAAAATGGTTGAGATCCCTGAAACTGGGATGTGCATAATAGTGTTCATCTAGTGTCTACAATCCTAAGGTTGACAATTTTGACATGATATATAGAAGTTGCATATTAAAAGATACTATGCCCACTTATTGACTTCAGTCTTTTCAGCTGAAATCAGCAATAGTTGGAATAGGTAATTAGATGTTTCAGTACATAGGAACTTAAGTATTTTACATACATTATGAAGTGTAAACCTAATATTGAAATAAAGTATTTTCCATAGGAGTCCTTCAAAAAACAAGAAGACGAAATCTTTTAAATTTCCTACTAGCACTAAAAGCAAGGAGAAAAGAGAGAAATCCAGAGACAAGGAAAAAGTTATTGACGATGCTATCAAGCAGAAAGAGTTGACTGAAAAGGAAAAGAAAAAGGAAAAAGAAAGAGAGAAGGAGAGGGAAAGAGAGAAGAAAGAAAAAGAAAAACGGGAAAAATTGAGGGAAAAAGACAAGGTAGGTATTATTTATACAGTTATTAGTGTGTGACATATACATGGTGCTTGTGAGCATTCCGAAAGATTTTAATGCTGGATTTCTGACCATAAATCAAATCAAATCAAATCAAAATCTTTATTTGTAGAACATAGGTAGGTATATCGGTGGTAGCATACAATATTGTTCGGCTATGTTTCGCCAATAGGCATACAATTTTTTTTTTTTTACATAAATTATAAGTATTACTTACGTATTATTATTAATTATAAGCATACTAATATATTATTAATTAATTAATTTACAATTATTCTTATTACTACTCTATTTATTACATGTCATTTTATTCGCCAAATTATTAGGTACATACATTAAATTATTATTGTTAAATTTTAATTATCTATTATTGTGTTTGTAATAATCTATCAGATATAAATTCAATTATTGAGTAGTACGCTTTCTTAACTAATAAATCAAATAACCTGTTCCTAAACTGTTGTTGGCTCAGGTCTCTGATGGTTTCTGGAACATTATTATAAATTTTGGAGGCCATTCCTAAAATGCCTTTCGAAAGAAGAGCACTCCTCAGAGACTGGCCTTGAATTTTTCCACAATGCCGTGCACTGTTAAGGTTTCTAAACAAGGCTGGGTTACTTTTTACAAAACTTGCTGTCTCATATATATATAGGCTAGGTAATGTCAAAATTTTTAGGCTTACATAATAAGGCTTACACGACTCAGAGGGCTTCAAGTTGCAGATCGATCTCAGACATTTCTTTTGAGCTTTAAAAGCCTCTTCCCTTTCTGACGAGTTTCCCCAAAATATTACACCGTATCTGAGAGAGGATGTAACATAGGCATGATATGCTATTATCACAGTCGATCTGTTCGCTACCTTACTTAACATGTATAAAGCATACGAATATTGGTGAAGTTTCTTACAAATGTGATCAATGTGGATTTTCCAATTCATATTGTTGTCTAACATGAGTCCCAAGAACTTCGTAGTCTTGGTTTCAGCTATGGATTGACCTTTGCATTTAATATTTAGAGGAGATATAACATCACCTCTTAATTTGAAGTTCATTATTTTAGTTTTATCTACATTTATTTTGAGACTGTTTTGGAAAAGCCATTCCATTATCGATTCCAATGATTCGTTGATCTCTGACTCTAAGGTTTCATGGTTGAGACTGCTGAAGATTACCGTACTGTCGTCAGCGAATATTTAGAGTATTTAATGTTATATTTTTTTGTGGAATTTGACATTAGGTCTCATAATATTTTTTGTTTATTTTGATGCCTATAATGCATAGTTAAAATCTCTCGCAATGCTAGCGACCACCGTGTATAACGTTTTGTATAACAATAGAGGTGTGTTCAGATAATATTTTTGAGCGCTCTGGATGCTACGATGTATCTGATGACGACTGTACATGACGTTTGTACGAAACTAAAAGGGGAAGCACATGAAAAAATATGACTATTTATGACTAGAAAATACTAAAATAACAATAGGGCCAACGGGCGCTACGACTTCACAAGGCCAATAGGAATCCAGTATCTAAATTACATTAATTTTAATTAGTGAACCCAATTGGACCCTTTCAAATATAGGTGACGCGCGTGTGGGCTTAATTGCCTGGGTCACGGTGTCATTTAGTTTAGTAAAGGGTATTTCTCCGAGCGTTTCAACCGCTGTGACTTTGGTGGCAGCCTTATCACACGAATCCCGTGAGAGATGCAAGAACTTTTCGATATATTGGTAGACGTAGCTGACAGTTTCCAAGATATCCAAAAAATGTACGAGATACCCACGGAAATCGGGTAATAATGTTGCCACCGAAGTCACGACGGTTGAAACGCTCGGAGAAATGCTCTAAAGGGTTACATTGTAATAGAATAGAACTTGCGTGACTGTTAATTTGGGCGTTATTATATGCACTTGCTTTGCGTGCACCTGTCAGGAAAATCGCTCACTCAACAGCTCAGTTGCAGGAGTGACTGACTTATCTGCTTATTATACAGGGTGTTTGGTTAGCGGTGTCGGAGCTTTTAAGGGCTTAAACTACAATCAATTTCATCTATAAATTACCAAACAATTTTATTTTTGTTCCAACGATAATGAAATGGCGGCCATTTTAAAATTTCAAACAGACGAATACGGGCGCACCTGATATTTCTGGAATTATACTTTTGTTATCGGTCCTATCCTTGCAAAAAAAAATCTCGTTAGAGAGCTCATTAGATAAGCAAACTAATTAAGCTAATTATTAGACTCAACTATTTGAACAAGGCAAAAAAAAATTTTTTTAATTAAAAATAGTAAAAAATTTACCTTCATTTTTCAATTAATTTAATTTTGCATGAAAACTAGGTCGTTAAGATAGGTTTTTGGTGTTGTTATTTGTTAGTACAGGATGTTAGCTAAAACACAACACCATAGTTACAGTTATACCTTAAGTACTTTAGGAATTAGAAATACTCAAACATGCACTGGATGGATGGAAGGCGGCCACTTCACTAGTTAGTACACTGCTGACATTCATTTGTTTATGGACTTTGCATCGGGAACGCTAAATGCAGCTGTTTTGGTGTATGTTTGAGCACTTGTAATTCCTGAAGTACTTAAGGTATAACTGTAATTATGGTGTTATTTTTTAGCTAACATACTGTACTAATAAATAACAATACCAAAAACTTATCTTAACGACCTAGTTTTCATGCAAAATTAAATGAATTGAAAAATTAAGGTGAATTTTTTACTATTATTAATAAAAAAATTTTTTTTTGCCTTGTTTAAATACTTGAGTGAAATGATTAGCTTAATTAGTTTGCTTATCTAATGAGCTCTCTAACGATATTTTTTTTGCAGAGATAGGACCGATAACAAACGTATAATTCCAGAAATATCACGTGCGCCCGTATTCGTCTGTTTGAAATTTTAAAATAGCCGCCATTTAATTATCGTTGGCACAAAAAAAAAGTATGATAATTTATCGATAAAATTGATTGTAGTTTAAGCCCTTAAAAGCTCCGACACCGCTAACCAAACACCCTGTATATACACCAAAATATTAAATATATAAAGCTTGTAGCGGAATCTGGGTCCCAATTAAAGGTCCATGTGTCTGGAATTTTAGTCCTAGTTTGCAATATACTGGCATTACTGGCAATTTGATACCTAAGCAAATACCTAAATTCACCATGACAAAAAGCTTAGCCTTTCAGGACACACGCGAGATTCAAGTTGATCGACGTCCGTTAGTCAAAACATTAGATCGTAGAATTAGGTACCAAATTTCGGTTACATTGAAATTGCTCGTGAAAATTTCTTAGGCGTTTCTTTTTTTACGTAGGTAAGCAATATTTTTTTCCTTGGAACTGAAACATTGCTCTTTGCTAAACTGGTTGTTTGATTATAAAATGTATATGATCGTATAACTATTCCATGTCATATCACCAATATACATATTATAAAATATCTACCCAAAGATCTTCAGGTCAACCTCAGTGGAGTAGTGTAGTTATCAACCTCTTAATATTACAAAACGTAAACCAACAAACGACAAGCCATAACCGTAACCTTAGACTATGTACAGTCACCGGCAAATTGCACTAGGAAGACCGCAATAATATCTGACTCAGTCTTATTTTTACTGACATAAGAGCGTGTCACATATTTTTGTGACCATAATAGAGCAAGATAGGTACTATTTCCAGTTACTGTACCTTGCCAACATTAAATTTATAAGTATAATATAAGAGGTATGGGTTTGTGTGACTTGTTGACATTAGCGACAGTAATTATGCAAAAATACTGGTTTTAATGCAGAAATAGGTAGTAAATCTACGGTCGTAGATTACTAAGTTATTATACTTAGATTATATCACAGTCATGATATTACAGGACATGTAAAAAGTTTAGAAACTTTACCTCGAGTAGGTA
This sequence comes from Thaumatotibia leucotreta, assembly GCA_025490895.1. Taxonomy (NCBI): domain Eukaryota; kingdom Metazoa; phylum Arthropoda; class Insecta; order Lepidoptera; family Tortricidae; genus Thaumatotibia; species Thaumatotibia leucotreta. The sequence goes on from JALPQI010011090.1 coordinate 8,757, forward strand.
ATGGTTATTTATTTACTTACGTTTGCAACACCAGTGGCGGCAGTGGCCTATCCCACAACCCCCAAAACAAACGTACAATCCTACAAAATTTTATAAATTCCCATAAAAACCGTTCCTAGAAAATGTTGTAGAATTGTACGTTTGTAAAGTTTTGTGGTTTAGGCCACAATTGTGCTGGGTTGAAATTAAAAGTGATGGCCCTTATAGGTTTTACTTACCTTACGCAAGTATTTGCTCATTTTTCGAAAGTCAACTAGGCACGTGTAAAATTAAAAATAGTAGAGGAAAATTTATTTTATTAAGTGTAATTTTAAGTAAATGTAATTCCCTGTATTAGTTAAGCTCTATTGTTGAAAAGTTACCAATCCTGGCACGCACGGCGTATGGTGTTGTTCACTGTAGATTATTACCAAGTGAAGTAAACCAGGACATGGTGACCAACTTCCTATGGTTGTTGCATGGCCAGTTGTTGGTTACTACCAATTGAAGTCGGTACATATTTTTTACCTAATACTTACCTGCCAACTATAAGATGCTAAACTGAATTGTGTATTAAACTACCTAATTACCATTGAATACATCAAACTGACCGGCAAGCCTTATTGCAACGAGTTAGATCATAACATCAGTTTTAGGTACCTATCTGAAATACCCGTCCTTTGTAAGGTTGCTCTCTTTATTAAAACGTGCTGTGTTTAATACAAAATAACAGGGCGGTTCCTAATAATAAATTAGTTATCATCTTAATGAAGACTAAACTGGGTTATTAGAATACGATATATTACAATATTCGGTCACTACAACTGCATTTAAAATCACCAATAGCAGTGACCCTTATGCCCACTACGTAAAGTTCAAGTTAATCAAGCTGCAACTATTTCACGGTTGAGAAGGTTTCATTATTCATAATTTGTTAGTAGGTAGTGCGGCCTTGACGGGACAATACCAGTAAGGTTTGTTCAGTTGCGCTTCAAAACTGCGTCATGCACCACCTCCGGACCGTTTTTACGAAGGTGCTTGGTTTTCTATCGATTATAGATTTATTTTTGTAACTATCTGTGACTACCCTACGTGCGTGATTAGAAATAAGTTCAAGTTATAAACTTACATTTATACACGCGTATAAATTCGTAATTCTGGTTAATGCGTTCGCTTTTTGCGAAAGTTTGTTTATGTTAATCCCTTTTACGTGAGTGTTTATCTTCAATTGTTCTGCCTACATATATATGTAAACGATTGTTTTAACCTTAAGCGTAAAATAAGCAGTGTGGGGTCAAGTAGTAGTTTGTGCGTTGTGTTATTCGTAGCTGCAATCTAAAGACGATCCAAATGGCATCAGAGCTCCACTATTGTTGGACATCACTCCGGGAGTCTCCAGCATTATCCAGTGGCACTGCTATTGGTGTATCCGTAGAATATCCAGCTAATACAGACGATATAGCTCCTAAAGATGCACTTAACAGCGAAGGAGCCCAACCTTATCGAATCAGAAATTATTGTTTGGGAAAAAAAGTTGTGTAGGATTAGAATTTATACTGTACTTATAAATATCCGTTTCGTTTCGGAAACCCCTTGGTATTTTAATTTACATACTTTTAGGCTTTATTTACGATCTCTTCGACATGCTTGTTTACACCCTACAAACTGTAGTGTAGGTATGTACCTACCTACCCCGAGCGTAGTGTATTAACGTGATAAGAGAAAACCAATCTTCTACACTGTGTTTACTGCTATGGTTTGCACATACATTTGTGACAATTGTTTTGAAGTGTGTATCTACTAATATAGTAATGCCCTTGCTCATTTTTAGGAAAAAGAAGAAAAAGCTAAGTTCAAATTGGAATCAAAAGAAAAACTCAAAGATGAAAAGAAAGAAAAAGTGAAAGACAAAGACAAGGATAAAGTAAAAGAAAAAGAAAAGGATAAGTTCAAGGAAAAGGATAAGGATAAAAAAGAGAAGAAACTTACAAAGGTGCTGTCGACCGTGACATCGGGAGTGCCATTCGAGGAAATATTTACTTTAGGAGGTCAGTATTATATTTACGGAACACGCAATCTAAATCTGTCACCCCTGAGTATTATAAATAGTCTACGTTGACGAAGCAGATTTTTTAGGTTTGTAATGTCATTAACTAATAGAGTATTTCTCAAAAAGTTTATACACAATCTTAAACCGCACATTAAATGAATGTTTAAGTTTCCTATTTTGTCGTCATTTTTCTATATGATTATCAAGCTAATATTTCGCATATTCACGAAAATTCAGCGACCGAAAACGTAATTCTAAATACTGTAACAGTACAATATAACAAGGTAGGTATTTAGAAACAATCAATAACGGTATTGTGTAATGGTACGTCATTTGAAAAGTTCGCAACAGCATAGGAAAACTATAACTATAGTTGCAGATTTCTAAGAATGAACTTTTGACAATTATAGATTGATCCTTATTAATATGAGGGTAAAACTCTTAATTTTTTCGATAGTCTTAACGTCATATATATAAGGCTCATTTCTAAACTATCAAAAGTTCATTCTTAGAAATCGGCAACTATAAGTAATATCGTCGGGGATAGTGCAATACCGCGTAACTAACAAATTCAATTAGGGTCTTATTGAGTGTCAATTGTTTGATATTTGAACTCTATCTGCTTTGGTAGTTACGCGTTATTGTACTATGCCCGACAATATATTGAAATTAGCGCTAGTAGTCGTGTACACACTTTTAGAGAAATGTTCAATAACAATAATGTATTAATAATACAGCTATATCCAATTAACGAAATAGCCGGGCGCGGTATGCAATACGCCCACGTCTTACCTACTTATGTGGATTTGCTTTAATACTTTTCCACTGCTATGCATGCTTATTTTAATTTTCCAAACCATATCTTTAAGTAATAAATATTCAAAATGATTATCACATTGGCTCTATACATACGTGAAACTTATTTTAACATCTACTTGCTAAATGACTAGTTTTAACGGGTATTTGTCGGTAGTTTACATTGGTGTTACTGACATTTTTTAACACTAGTATTATTTGATAGTCCTAGATACTATTCCTAGACTATTGTATTTAGCCAACACGGAATACCTACATATTGCATAGCCCTACTGTTCCACTCCGACAGTTGACGAGGTCCTTACTTTTGTACTCTTAAGACTAGTTTAAATTAAAGTACGCATAGCATGTTGATTCACTCATTTCATATTAATTATAGTAATCTTAATATAAACCAGTAGTATATTGAACCCCATTTTAGTTACTATACTCAAGCTCGACCTGAAACCTCTCAGTCTTGAGTACTGTTCACTAATTAAAATTTCCATTAATTTTATACACCCATTTTTTTCACTGATAACACTGATCTGAAGTCTTACTATCTCATCACGACCAGAGATAACACCTTAGTACCTTAATCAGCCGGTTGCTGAATCTTAGTGAAAGTTTAGTGATAAATTAAATTATGAATCCATTTGCTAACGGCTATCACATTGACCGTGAGTAAATTTTTTTTGTGTGATAAGATGTGTTGCTTACTTGTAAGGTGCATAATAATGGGTATATATAATTTCAAACAGAGTTGAGTTGACTGACCTATCTGTTGAGAGTGGCATGGTTATCTTACGTCTAATATTACGCTGGATCTAAATGAATGGAGATAACATTATCTAATTATTAGAAGTTTTATCAATGAAAGCGACTCAAGATTGTACGTTCCTTTTGACAGATCGAAATTAGGCAAGGCAAAGGAACCGACTTGCCGATATATGTGAGAGCACGTCTCTCAGGTGTGATGGCTATTCAACACATACTCGTATTACCTTTCTAACAAGTTTTAAGTACATAGCACAGATGTCATATATACCATAGATCAAGCAAACGTATCTACTTAGCGTGCCAAATGAACTCAGTAAAATCTACTGAGTTGTCCGTCTTTAATCGCAGCTTGCAGCTTTCGGGCGTCAAATTTTGTAAGTTGAAAAACATTAATAATGCCTCCTTAAGTAATAATAATTCGTCAGCCTCTGTAGCCTAGTTGGTAGTGACCCTGCCTACGAAGCTGGAGGTTCCGGGTTCGAATCCCGGCGAGGGCATTCTTTGTGTGTTTATTTATCACAAATGTTTGTTCCTTGGTCATGGCTGTGTATGTATCTAAGTATCTATAAGTATCTATCTGTTATATATATCGTCGCCTGGTACCCACAACACAAGCCTTAATTGAGCTTACCGTGGGACTAAGTTGATTTGTGTAAGATGTCCCAAGATATTTATTTATTTATTTATTCCAACAACACAAAAAAATATGAATACTCAAGGGCCTGAGACATATTTAAAATCATAGGCAATTAACAACTTCAGTACAAAATCTGACACGCTCGGCCGCCATACAAATGAATGAACTTGTTTCTAAATCTAATTCTGTGGTACAGTCACCACACGGGATTGTTGAGCCACTTGCCACTGTTCGCAACTTGGTCGAATAATACAAATCGGGTTCCGAACTCTTATGAGGCTGGTATCACGACTTCGGCCGAACTCTGCTGACCAATGGGGCGGTCGTTGCTACGGTTAGCCAATGACCGCTCGCGTATTCTTCAGAAGGTGACATTACCATGGTTACGTAATAACAAACATGTTTAACCAATGATTGTTCGCTATTTTTCCGGAAGCTGACGTTACTATAGTTACGTTATAACATCCGCTTTAGACCTGGAGACGTCAATCTAACTTCAGAGCCCTGATGGTAATTTCGTTCACTTTCCTTTTAACGGCTGTCACTGACATGTATTTTTTCAATGTTAGAATTTCAGTCAGAAACTATCAAGTTTCTATTATACATTTTTATGGCTACTACCATACCATATTTCTACAAAGGTTACATTACATAAGTTTTCAACTAACGTCAACTGAGCTGTAACGAATGATAATAAAGACAGCAATAGCATTTGTCTCTGTCAATGAAAAAATAATTTAAAATTGCTCGACAACATGCCTATTTATATAAATATGAATGGAAAAAATACCTCGCCTATTAATATCAGATATATCATGGCTTCCGATTAGAAGCATATACGAATAAATTACTAAACGGTTTTAAACAAATCTATGAAGAACTGTCGTTATCCAGTTTCCTAGAGGAACAACGACATCTAGCGTCTAATAATGGCCGATGACTAATCCTTAATTCTCGTAGACGAAGAAATTTTTATTATTTCGACTAGTTTTGACACACTGAAATTTTGACGCAACAAAGATTCGTATTTGACTGACATATCATCGGGGAACATCGGTCATGTCGCGATCGTGCCTACTAACGAAAAATACCGAATCCATAATATTACACGACCAAATTGCATCCATTGCCAAGTGGCTCAACATTCCCATGTGGTGACTGTACATAGGTACTTAAAACTTGTTAGACGACTTAATTAGAGATATGCACGTGTAACTCAAAGTAAGACCAATTAAAATCAACTTCATCTACTCTTACTTTGAGTTACACGTGCATATCTCTAATTAAGTCGTCTAACAAGTTTCAAGTACCTATGTACAGTCACCACATGGGAATGTTGAGCCACTTGGCAATGGATGCAATTTGGTCGTGTAATATTATGGATTCGGTATTTTTCGTTAGTAGGCACGATCGCGACATGACCGATGTTCCCCGATGATATGTCAGTCAAATACGAATCTTTGTTGCGTCAAAATTTCAGTGTGTCAAAACTAGTCGAAATAATAAAAATTTCTTCGTCTACGAGAATTAAGGATTAGTCATCGGCCATTATTAGACGCTAGATGTCGTTGTTCCTCTAGGAAACTGGATAACGACAGTTCTTCATAGATTTGTTTAAAACCGTTTAGTAATTTATTCGTATATGCTTCTAATCGGAAGCCATGATATATCTGATATTAATAGGCGAGGTATTTTTTCCATTCATATTTATATAAATAGGCATGTTGTCGAGCAATTTTAAATTATTTTTTCATTGACAGAGACAAATGCTATTGCTGTCTTTATTATCATTCGTTACAGCTCAGTTGACGTTAGTTGAAAACTTATGTAATGTAACCTTTGTAGAAATATGGTATGGTAGTAGCCATAAAAATGTATAATAGAAACTTGATAGTTTCTGACTGAAATTCTAACATTGAAAAAATACATGTCAGTGACAGCCGTTAAAAGGAAAGTGAACGAAATTACCATCAGGGCTCTGAAGTTAGATTGACGTCTCCAGGTGTAAAGCGGATGTTATAACGTAACTATAGTAACGTCAGCTTCCGGAAAAATAGCGAACAATCATTGGTTAAACATGTTTGTTATTACGTAACCATGGTAATGTCACCTTCTGAAGAATACGCGAGCGGTCATTGGCTAACCGTAGCAACGACCGCCCCATTGGTCAGCAGAGTTCGGCCGAAGTCGTGATACCAGCCTCATAAGAGTTCGGAACCCGATTTGTATTATTCGACCAAGTTGCGAACAGTGGCAAGTGGCTCAACAATCCCGTGTGGTGACTGTACCACAGAATTAGATTTAGAAACAAGTTCATTCATTTGTATGGCGGCCGAGCGTGTCAGATTTTGTACTGAAGTTGTTAATTGCCTATGATTTTAAATATGTCTCAGGCCCTTGAGTATTCATATTAGTAACAGTAATAAATAAACACACATGCATATTTAAATATTAAAACACCATCGAAGACCGTTTATTTTTTGCAATAAAGGTACCAATAAAGGTAGCAGTCAAGTTAGAATGTGGACGCTAGTAGAGGCGAAAGTTTAAGATTTCCACATAACGACTTTTATATGCTATTTTTATTATTGAAATAGAAATTTACCTACGTCGCGATTTGGAATTCACCTCCTTCGGTGATACCAAATGAACCATCTACGGTCTAAGATTTTCGGTGCCAAATATAACCTGAATGATAAACTTACCCGTTTTGTTTTTCCAGTGGCATTACCAATATTCGGAGTCCCTCTCAGTCAATCAGTGGAGCGCTCGCGGTGCCACGACGACACCAGTCTGCCATTGGTCGTTCGCGACAGTATCGACTATCTTCAGGTATGGTGATGTTCATATTTGTCATTCTAGATTTTGGATGATATCATACCCTAAGTGTTGTGCCGTTTCCGGTAACTTTGAACTGTATTGGGAATGTTCCCAAATAGTAACTTTCCCCATTGTAACATTGGGAATTTACCGGGAACGGACCATCTCTACATGAAATCCATGCGAACCATTTTTTCTTGCCTTAATTAGACTAATTAGCCGTAGGTGTATGGGTTTTTTCGGCTACTTTAAGATTAACAATTAGCAAGCCAAAGTAGAATATATTTTGCAGTGTAAATTATATATGTAAAAGGGTTACCTGTTGCGCGCGGCATCATATAAGGTTAACGTCACGCACCTATCATATCATGACATCTCGATGTCATACTTTTACGCAGAGTTGTCCTGTATATGAAAGTACGAGTACATATGTATATACGTTACAATGCCATGCGAGTCGACTGTTTACTGAAATATCCGTTAAATTAAGTTAACCCTTCGTCTTATCAACTCCGAGCCAGTTTCGTCAGTCAAATAACATAAGCAGTAGATATCTGCAAGTATTGAAAAAATAACGATCGTACTTGAATAATTAATTGTTTTAAGACGTGTTAATGATTCCTCATAAATGTTATACAATTTATTACCCCGCGGTATTATTGTAATGCAGTTATTTGTTAGTAAATGACCAAAATACTTATTTCACATTCGTTATCTATATAAGCACTTAATCCGTGTCATTCCAAATGATAATCAGTACCTACCGCATTATATCTGAAGGATAGATTACTGCATTAATTGATGAATATTGGCAGGGTCACGATAATAATCACCACCGTTTTATAAAATGGAAATGCCTGCATTATCTGAAGGTTACATTATCTGAAAATTAATATTGTTTCCGTAATTTTAAGTTTAGTGAATTCATGAATCAAAATATGGTCTTTGAAATCATTATATTGTACGTTGTACGTACAGTCAAGTGCAAAAATAAGTATCGAAAGAATCCGCTCATAAATATGTTACGACGTTCTTATTACACAGAATTAGAGTGCACTGGGACATATTTTTGAACATTTTTGTGTACACCTTATTTTGTCTTTGACTGTACTATTCGCACAATATTATGAGGTAAAATATTTATTTCGGCTTTATTGACAGGCAAATGGGCTAAAATCCAGTCAGATTTACCGCTCGGACGCCGACAAGATCAAACTGCAGCAACTGCGGAAACTGTACACCGACCGAGAAGTGGCCTTCCCGTATCACTGGGACGTGCCGGTCGCATGCGCTATACTGAAGGCTTTCATAAGGTATCTAATCTACGAACAAATAAAACATGGAAGCCGCTCGCCATACTAAATTGCCTTTCAAAAACGGTTCTAAATTTTAGTTGACATGTGTCACACCCTCTTCAATGCATCACGGTAATGCATTTCAATATCAACCTATAAAAATTAAAAATATAACCGCCATTTAAAAATAGTTGTGATTGGACCATCAAAGTTTTGATTGGCTGTATTCTATAAACATATGTCAAAGATGTTGCGCAGAAATATGCGCGGTGTTAAGAAAAGCGCTGTGTCCTGCCCATTTTGGCACAATTGAACAATTGTGTTTGGGGGCATTTTTGAGCTGGCGTTAGACGTCCATGTTATTATTAATATTATTATATGGTCGCAGTATCTAATGCTATATTGTAGACTTATCGGTTTTCAAATGTCTAGTTCAGCAATAGGTACGATATATATTTCACCATGTACAGTCACCAGCAATAATATCTTTCGCTGTGGAGGCTGCAAAAATACCTGAACTCCCTTTTTTGTCTGACATAAGAGCGTGGCACATATTTTTGCGGCCTTCATAGCGAATGATCCTATTGCCGGTGACTATACAACTAAAAATATTTTGTACCATAAGATCCACTATTCAATTTTTAATATTTTAGTATTTTGTTGTATTTGCCTTGCATTTGAAATGTCAATCAATCGTTTATTTTGTATTAATAATTCCTATAACCAGCTTATAATGAAACTACTAAAGCTTTTCGAGTAGGTTTAGCATTATATATAGGGATGACATTCTATTTTACCATTTCTATCGATCTTACAAACTTATTTCTCGGTAGTGAACTCCCCGAGTCGATTTTAACTCAAGAGCTTCACGGCCAGTTCGAGCAAGCGACGGCCATCGCCGAGCCGCAGCGAGAAGCAACCATGGTCGCACTCATAGCGAAGCTACCGCCTACCAACCGAAGTCTGCTAGGCTGGCTCGTGCGGCATTTCGAGAGCGTCGTTGCTAATGAACAGGTAGGGATCTATTCTTGTCTCTTCAGTGGACTCCCTTAAAACAAAAGAGAAGCGACGGCCATTGCCGAGTTGCCAGTGAGAAGCAACCATGGTCGCGCTCATAGCGAAGCTGCCACCTACCAACCGGAGTCTGCTAGGCTGGCTCGTGCGGCACTTCGAGAGCGTCGTTGCTAATGAACAGGTAGGGCCTATTCTTGTCTCCCTACTCCCTAATAATAACAAAAGAGAAGCAACGGCCATTGCTGAGATGCCAGCGATAAGCAACTATGGTCGCGCTCATAGCGAAGCTGCCGCCTACCAATCGGAGTCTGCTAGGCTGGCTCGTTCGGCACTTCGAGAGCGTCGTTGCTAATGAACAGGCAGGGTCTATTATTGTCTCCCTACTAGGGAGTAGTATTATTTATTATCAGGGGATAATAACAATAGAGAAGCGACGGCCATTGCTGAGTTGCCAGCGATAAGCAAACATGGTCGCGCTCATAGCGAAGCTACCGTCTACCAACCGAAGTCTGCTAGGTAGGCTCGTGCGGCACTTCGAGAGCGTCGTTGCTAATGAACAGGTAGGGTCTATTCCTGTCGCCCTACTCCCTGATAATAACAAAAGAGAAGCGACGGCCATTGCTGAGTTGCCAGCGAGAAGCAACCATGGTCGCGCTCATAGCGAAGCTGCCGCCTACCAACCGGAGTCTGCTAGGCTGGCTCGTGCGGCACTTCGAGAGCGTCGTTGCTAATGAACAGGTAGGGATCTATTCTTGTCTCTCCAGTGAACTCCCTTATAACAAAAGAGAAGCGACGGCCATTGCTCATTTGCCAGCGAGAAGCAACCATGGTCGCGCTCATAGCGAATCTGCCGCCTACCAACCGGAGTCTGCTAGGCTGGCTCGTACGGCACTTCGAGAGCGTCGTTGCTAATAGTTGTAAAGAAGGTCCTAAAGCGAACTCCCTGTGTCGATATCTCCCCGAGTATTTATTGACGTAAGAGCCGCAAGAAGAGACCACTGGGTACTTGCCAAGTTGCCAATCGGTAACGCTCAGTAGCTTATTGTAGTTTTCCCTCTCTGTCACTCTTTCGTATTAGCGCGACAACGATAGTTAGCTGCCTATCGTTAACGATTGACGATTGAGCGTTACCGATTGGTAATTAATCTAAGCACCCTGACATGGAAAAAGCAACTGTGATTTAGTTGCAATATTCTGAAAAGTAACTACCCAAGTTTACCTGCTCCGAACTTGAAAGACAAGAATATTCTGTACCCAATTGTATTATATTTTAACTTCGTAACTAATGATTAATCTTTGTTACAGTCGAACAATGTGAACATCCAGACCATAGCGACAGTTATGGGACCGGCGCTCAATATGTCGCTCAATTTGATCACCTACTTTATCAACAAGGCAGAAAAACTCTTCTCAGACGTCACTTTACAAAAGTAAGTATAATGACGAAATCGTGACTAATTATACCTTTGTATGATGATGTGATTGATGTGTAAAATTCTTAAGACGCAAATGGTCCTGTACTATTGTGCTACTTTTGGGTTTTGAATAATTTTATTTTTAGATACAGTGTTTGGCAATATGAACTTCATTTGTTTCGAATTAGAACCGTAAAGAGTAAAAGCCACTCTGTTACTAATTTGTACCGGGACTTAGTGTATTGTATTGTATACTGACGATTTTCCTCGACATCTACCGTGCCTATTTTGCGTTGTCCCAACACTTGACATACACCACACCCTTAAATTTCTTCAGATGTATGCAGGTTTCCTCACGATATTTTCCTTCACCGTAAAGCACTTGTGAATATCAAATGATATTTCCTTTTGAAAAATTCATTGGAGAGGTAAAATGCCGCGCTGCGTGGCAGTCGTGCATTTTACCGCAAAATCCCAGTAGAATTAAACACTACACCGGCCACACGTCCATATCAGACTCGTTATTGATACAAATAAATGCCTAGTTTGTCAGCTAATTAAGCTATTCCACTTTGACAAGAACGACCCAACTCGAGGTACTTCTTAAATCCCGTTTATCGTCAATCTTCCAGATACATTCCCCCCCTCCTGTCCATCCCCGCGGACTTCCCCGACTCGGCCACCGAGATCAGCGCGGAGCTGCGCAAACAGGAGTCCTTGCTGAACCAGATACACGCCGAAATGCACGCTGGCTTCATCACTAACGCGAGAGACCAGCAGCTTTGGGAGGCGCAGCGGATAGTCACGCAGCTTAAGGTACGTTTGAATAATCTGGCAGCTAAATAGCTACCTGTGGACCGCTGTACAACGGTGTTCATTCCCATACGGTAGGAGTTCCCGCTGAACCAGATACACACCGAAATGCACGTTGGCTTCAGCACTAACGCGAGAGACCAGCAGCTTTGGGAGGCCCAGCGGATAGTCACGCAGCTTAAGGTACGTTTGAATAATCTGGCAGCTAAATAGCTACCTGTGGACCGCTGTACAACGGTGTTCATTCCCATACGGTAGGAGTTCCTGCTGAACCAGATACACGCCGAAATGCACGCTGGCTTCATCACTAACGCGAGAGACCAGCAGCTTTGGGAGGCGCAGAGGATAGTCACGCAGCTTAAGGTACGTTTGAATAATCTGGCAGCTAAATAGCTATCTGTGGACCGCTGTACTACGGTGTTACATTCCCATACGGTAGGAGTTCCTGCTGAACCAGATACACGCCGAAATGCACGCTGGCTTCATCACTAACGCGAGAGACCAGCAGCTTTGGGAGACGCAGAGTATAGTCACGCAGCTCAAGGTACGTTTGAATAATCTGGCAGCTAAATAGCTACCTGTGGACCGCTGTACAACGGTGTTACATTCCCATACGGTAGGAGTTCCCGCTGAAACAGATACACGCCGAAATGCACGCTGGCTTCTTTACCAATGCAAGAGACCAGCAGCTTTGGGAGGCGCAGCGGATAGTCACGCAGCTTAAGGTAAGTTTGAATTAAGAATTACTTCAGAAGCAAACAAAACACAGCCTGTCGGGCAGTTAACTAGCCACTTGTGGACTGCTGTACAGAGATGTCACATTTCCATGCAGTAGGATTTCCCGCTGATCCAGATATACGTCAATTGCAATCATAGGCCACTCCACTAACCCTGTCATAATGGCAAGTAGTACTAGATTGCTTACAATTCGATTTAGAGCGTCACTTTGACATCGTTCCCTAGGCGTCTAGGGTTCCAACGGTTGACTGTGCGCTGGCTTCATGCAAGTCGCAAGAGCAGCTTTAATAGGTGCAGCAGCAGTCACACATATTAAAGTACGTTTGAGTTTAGATTTTTTATACGACAGTGGTAAAAGTACAACCTGTCTGCTGGTAAGTGTGGAGGTAACACACGGAACTACTACAGGATTTCAGCTGTATCTAACGCATTGTACGCGAACTTGATAGCCAATACTCGTTACTCAGCTCAACGTGCGATTGAAGTACAACATTTTATACCACGACGGCTAACAAGCAGATGTAATTGTATTGTATGTACCTATTTTTGTGGTAAGATAAAAAAATCGGCAGCTATAAAGAGCACAGCTCGTTGTTAAATAAATCGAAAGTCAGGTTAACATTATGGCTGAGCTAAGCATGTTGCTTATTTGCTATGTCTTACACAGCTTGTAATAAACTCAAACTCAAGAGAAAATAAAATATGACTTAACTGGTTACATCCTGCCTAATACACGACAGTCATTCCACAGTACCATATATATTTAACTTTTTAATACTTAAATAAAAATCAATGAGATAAGAAGTTAGTCTTATTTAGCGGGCCCAATGTTTGCTTACTCCTGTCCAATATTTATTCATAATTGAACCACTGACTGATATGGATATCGACGACCTTGATATTATGGAGGTGCCCTTAGATACTTCATGTTAGGATTGTGGTCTGTCAGCATGTGATAAGATAAATTTGTATCCAATAATTTGTAGATAAGTATTTATTTATTTAGAACCGTCCTTATTTTTAAACAAAAAGTCTAAAGATGGTCAATAGAGGCGCATAGTAAAGATTTTATTTTGTTTAGTTTTCTGAATATTTGTTTGAACATTGTCAGTAGGTATCAAATAGCAAAAAAAACAGTAGTTTCTTTTTTTCATTTTGATTTCATTTATAGGGTGTTTTCTGTGTTTTCTTATTGTTTCATGTCAGTTAATTACGTGTATGATCAATTTATTTATGTCAGTGTCTTAGAACGAAGCATTCGCCATGCTCGGTTGCGTGTTGCGGTAATAAAGAAAACTATTAATATGAACCAAGTTTTTTTACGTGCCAGCTCTATTTCATCGTGGGTTATTTTTTCGCAGAGAAAACTCCGATCTAAGCAGAAATCGGTCGAGCCGAATTCGCTTCAGCCGCAGCAGCCGTCGATCGACGAGAAGACAGAGGACGAGCCCGCCCCCGGCCCCTCGCAGAAGGAAGCCTCCCCCGCGGAACCGGAGCCCCTCACTCCGTCCACCAACGAAGCATTCCCGGACGCCACGGACTCTTCTAACGCCCCCGACCCCACATTCCCAGTAGAATTTGAAGACAACTTCGACATAAAATTCCAAGACACTAAAGAAACCCATAGGATAATCCCAAACAAAAACGAATTCGAGGCGAAGTTCGAGGAAAAGTTCGAAGAAAATGAAACTCAAGTCAAAATTCCAGTTAAAAACGACTTCGATTTAAAGTTCGAAGAAATAAAAGAACCGCTAAGATTGGGTGCCGGTAAAAACGACTTCGATTTAAAGTTCGAAGACGCAAAACAATCGCCGGCCGATGAAGCCTTTCCTGAACCAGAGCAGGAAAAACCAAAACTCACCGAAAAAGAACTAAAAGTATTACGTTTAGAATTAGAGAACGCAGAATATCTACAATTGAAGTCCTTACTGCAGGCTAAAATCAATTCAGAACAGTTTGAAATCGTTAAACTTCGAAGTCATGTGGCATTGAAAAATAAACAGGAAGGTAATTTGCAGTGCAATAAGGAAAACAAAGAAAATTACACGCCCGAAGAGCAAGAATTGAGACAGAGACTGATCAAAGAAAACGCCATGCTGGAACAGAAAAGACTGAGTTTGATAAATCAAATATTCCAAGAAAGAGTTGCCTGTATACAACTTAAAATTGAACTTGCTATGAAGGAAATATTATCGAAATCGTAAGTTTTTCAATGAATGTACTTCTATGTACTTGATCTATGTTTAAGCTAACAGTAGGTGTTCCTAGTGCGGATGGTATACCTCTCTAATAATTTATAATATATCTCAAATAATAAGTAATGTGATGTTAGATTGTATGTAAAATGTATTTAAAATATGAATAAATATATAACCTATTATAGCTTATTCCTGTTTGTTTTTATTGACATATCAATAGCAGCATAGTTTGTGTGTACATAATATGTCTTATAAAGGGCAAATAAACTACTAGCTATTTCCGCTTTGCACCGTTCGTTACCAAATATTAGTAAAGTTTATGTAGTTGAAATTAGATGATATGAATCTTTGGGGTATAAATGGAATAATAAATGTAATAAAGTCTTGATGGATATTAAAAAACAATATCAGTTCATTCCATTCGTCATTGCATACTTACTGCAACAATGAAACAAAATGCTATTATTTTCAATTTATTGATATTTACGTAACACGTTCTAGAAGATTAATTTTAATTTTATCTTCGTACTTGAAATCGTTAACTGTGTTATCGTGTTGCCTACCCTACTTATGTATCGATTATCTACACTTGTAATAAAACAAATGACGTGTAAATGATTGCGGATTGTAGTCACAAGACCACAATTTCTCTTAATATAATTTAATCGGAAAGTCACGGGTTGTTGTCTATGGCTAACTGTCTTACCTAAAAAAACTAACGCTTTCTCAAAAACAATAACGTAGGTCTACAGACTCCCAGATGGATGTTCTCAGTTCGATTTTTAGAACAAGGACCTTACCTTAGTTGTGTTTTTTTACTTAATGAAAATTTAATCATATAAACGATACAAGACGACTAGACAAAGCAAGAGTAACCACCTAAAGAATAGACAACCCTTTTATGAAAAACAAACCTGTGTAATGTTTAAAATCTCAACATCATTTATGTAGGTACCTCAGAGGCAGATTTACCCTTATAGACCGAGTAGTCGGTCGAGTCGTAAGATCTTTAAAAAATATATAGGTACAGTCACGTCTAAAAGTATGTATACATAATAAGGTTTGAAAAATATGTAGCCACACATTTTCATCCAAAATATGTATCTATTACTGACACCAAAAAATTGTATTCATTAAACTGTTTCAGTATAATGTCACATTATGCTTCAGAAAGTTGCATACTTAAATAAATTACATATAAATGTATCCTCCTCGTAGTCAAAAATAAGTATACATGAATTTCCTTATACATTTAACCACACTAATTTGGCAAATATTTGTATACGTCGTTTGATTCATAGATAATATTATTACGTAAACACGATTTGATGTTTTGACGTGTCTAAGTGTAATCGATTTTAAAATGAAGTTTCTTCCATGTGGCCAGTGACTTTCTTTTATAATATGAAACCTATCTAAAGCCACAAATAGGTAGTGGCTGTTTATGAAACTCAAAAGTATTATAATTTTATATTAGTTATTAAAATTAAAACTACTATTTTATAACTGAAAGAGAGAAGAAATGTTTTGTTTGTCAAGCATTATAAAGTAAATACCACTTGTAAATCTGTATTTTTTCTTATTACTCTCTTAGGGCAATTCGACTTTATTAAGTTTGGGTTTGAAGTGCTGGTAATAAATAATAAATTCAAGATAGACAACTGTCTATCAATATAATTCGATGACAATTATAAAAATATAGGTTCGGTTATTGAAAATATAGGAGAACACGACTCTTTACATTTTTACGAAGACATTAGAGTGCATGTTCAGATATTTTTGAGCACCCTGAATAATATATATACATATATTTGTGATGGCGAGAATAACATGTTACGGACATATTTCTCCTGTTAGTTGCAAAATGCCGTTCCGATTTAGACTGAGTAGAAAAAACTTGATATTATTAAAATAAAAACAAAAATGCTTACCTAGGGCACTTTTCTGTGAATGACCCTAAACTGAAATACACAATATTTACAACTGAGCTCAATCAAAAAATTTGGACTGTCAAGTGCGTCATAGAATAATCGTGAGATAGATGTATGCAGTGACAAGTCTGCACTGTTTTCGTGAATTGTCAAATCAGTTAATTAAACAACTTACGATTCTATGCCAGTCAGACAAGGTTAGTTTTTGCTGTCTGAATACATATTTATGAATCAAACTGCGTATATAAATATTTGACAAATTGGTGTGGTTACATGTAAACGGAAACCATTCATGTATACTTATTTTTGACGACGAGGTGAATACATTTAAATGAAATTTATTTAAGTATGAAACCTTGTGAAACATTTTGTGATTGATTACATAATACTGAAATAGTTTAATAGATACATTTTTGGTGTCAGTAATAGATACATATTTTTGATACAATGTATGACTACATATCTATGCAACCTTGTTTTTGTATACATATTTTTAGACGTGACTGTACAAATCTAACTACACTCGCTACACCCGGACAGGCTTGTTTTAGACGCGGAGGGTTTCAGAGGTTAAATGCCTATCATAGTGCCCTCACATTTGCGTGAGTCTGGCTCTGTGACTTTTTTTACTTACTACAAACTTATTTTACAAAATGTCAAAATTTGAAAAAAAAAACAGTTCAATCGGTAGGTACACGAGAAGTGGCTGAAATTTAACTAAGAAGCAATATTTAATTCATGAGAGCTCTGAATCGAGAAGGCATGTTAGAATTTATAATAAACGTTAAGTAATTACATTTAATTAAGCGTGTTACATCCAACAACAAATGGAATACGAATACCTACATACAGGTATACATCACGAATGAGTCTGGCACAATAGAAAACAATATCTTATGGAAACCCTCGCTTATTTTAGTTATTTTGATCACAATCATTTAAATTCAATGATTCTGGAACACTTTCCAATCCAACATTAATCGCAGTTTTTCTACGATTATTTAGAATTCCATTCGGATATTAATTTCTAATGGTCACGTTATTTTATTTCCGCAGATATCGATAAACTGCTAAATTCTAAATTGCACCTAATGTAAACGGACTTAGGTAGTTACTACTATGAACAATTAAGTTAATTCATAACGGAAAGAAGTTTCGATAAGATATTTCTAAATCCACTTCTACGCCGTCGATATTAGAGTCTGGTTTAGATAGGTATTTTGTTCGAAAATTGATTTCGATATCAATGAACTCACGTACACAATGACCGGATGTATGAGCCTACATCTATGCCGTTCCTGGTACGATGGATGATGCGTTCCGTTGGATCACGACGAGTTTTGGCCTAGTAAATCACAGGACAAGTATTCCCTGAGAGTGGTACAGTCAACGTCAAAAATATCATTACGGTCTAGCTGCCAAAAATATATTTGTTCGACTTTATTTCCTTGACATTAAAGTCGTGTAAATCTATTTAGCACCTAAATCGTAATGATATCTTTGAAGTCGACTGTACACTAACGGCCAAAAAATTTTATACATTTCGGAACGTATGCACACGGCATAAGGATCAAAATCGTTGATATACTTTTGAAGGCGACTGTATTATGCACACGCTGTCATTCACTGCATGTCATGTGTGCAGTATTTTTACCTGGGGGGTTACCATAACGTACTAATGCGATTCAGTTTAGGTTCAGGGATATACAGGGATATACGACTCGTATAGCTTTGTCCTTTTCTCTCAACCTAAACTGAACCGCGTTAGTACTTCATGGTAACCCCCTGATCCGTATTATTGAACCGCGAGTGCAGGTAGACCGTCTATCTCTTTATAAAACTACTGCACTCTCTACACTCAGGGAAGCGGTTTTAGACAGGGACGGCGTTAGTGGTTTTAATAACGAAGCATTTAATACACTGCCTGTTCCGAGATCTCGGTTCAGCTCTCTAGGGTTAACTATATTATAGATTAACAGCCGTATTCATAAAATGTTAGAGGACTGTTGAAGGGTCCTTCAGAGACGGGTGTCAAAAAACGTGATTCATAAATATCAAATAGCGCTAATCAGTCCCTCAACAGTTCATTATCTCATGCTCAAGTTAAGAGGTCGTGCTTGTGTTATTCAAAAGTAATAGTTTTTTAAATAGATATTTGCTTTCATATTCTAATATTCAGCATCTCTTGTGATTATTTCTTAAAGCAGTCTCGAAAAAAAGCAATGTAAGCAATCTACAAATATCTGAACAAGCCTCTATTGTTATGGCAATAAAGGCGTGTTCAGATAATTTCGAACGCTCCGGACGCTGCGATATATCAGATGGTGACTGTACATAAATATATGGTTTTTCTTTGTACATAAGTACTCATGTAAGTCATGTACAAAGGAAATCTATGTATGTAGAATAAAGATGTTGTTCAGCTTAGACAAGGAAAATTAACACATACTTTGCGTTTAGAAAACCCCGACCCGGTGTTAAATAGCTTACTGAAGCAACAGATTGTTGTTGAGCAATAACCTGTGAACTGTGAATAAACTTATCCGTTGTAACATTGTAAGACATGTATCTACCTCTATTGAAAATATTATAAAATAATACGATCCACTTTGTGATATACCTAGTCCCTATCATAGAACTATAGTTATTTGTTATACAAGGGTGCAAAGTTGTAATTTACCCGCGAGTATGAAATTGAAACACGAGCAAGCGAAAGGATTCTATAGTTGAACCACGAGCGAAGCGAGTGGTTCTAAAATAGAATCCTGAGCGCAGCGAGTGTTTTGACATACGAGAAGTAAAATACTTTTGCACCCGTGTGTAACACAAAACTTTTCCCCTCACTATAGCTAGGAAACTCAAAAAAGGTAATTATTTGTTCACATTACAATCATCATCGGGTTAGTGATAATAATTTTCCAAATGCATCATGTATTTAATGCAAGATTTTGTCGCAGTAAATTTAAGTACCACGAAAAAGTAAACGCAGCACGATTTTAACACATTCCTGTAGTTGCACACCAACGCCAATGCATTATTAAATCATTCTCATTCATTATTTTTACAAAATTATAACAGAACACCCTGAAAGTTGTTTAGTTTACTATTTTTATGCGTGTTCGAGTCGGTAAATAAAGATTATAACCTATAATATTCTTTGACAATGTTGACGTTGACATTTTCTGCGTTTTGTGATTGCATCTAGTCATCTTATCATCATTCACTAAAACAATTGTTACTTATGGAATTTTAGGATTTATATGTTAAAATCATCATATTATATAAAGGTTTGTATTTTACACAAAATTCTCAAACAAATTATTTAATTATCATTAATATGGAACAATTTCCATGAGCATTTTACGTTTTGTTATTCCAAAACCAAGGTCATTACTTTGCCACACAAGTGAATAATATGCGTTTTTACACGTTCGTATTAAAGGATAAACGAGCACTTTACGAGCTAGTGAGGGGAAAAGTTCATTAATACTTCCTAGACAATTTTTCACTTTTAATCAATGGACTGATATGTGGAAATGTGGAACTTGTATGTCGGTGCCCTGCCCTTACTGTACGTCTTAGATGGCACATGGATGTAGTAGGTAATTAGATGTAATGTTTGGGTAAATTGTTCTCTAAATTCTATCACTGATGCCGAAATAATTTAGAACCCCAACAAAATGAAACAAATTAAAACACACCTAACCAAATTCAGTGGATGCAAGTTTTTGGTTGGTATGGCACCCACAAAATTTGGTGATTTATACCGATTAACGAAGCCGCCACCTTACGAATTATATTGTAGCGAACTTCAATTTTCATTCGTGAGGTGCTTTGACCTCTAACACTCATACTCATAAGACACACACTCACTGAATCCCATATAAGTAAAACAATAAAAATATATAAGAGGTACCTATAAGTACAAACAACAACACTCCTAACTGACCATTAAAGACAGAGCAGAGAGAAAATGAAAGAGATAAATATATTTATATTTATGTCAACTTCAAATTAAATAATACACGGGAATGTTGATTTTTCACACTGTTCGCAACTTGGTCGAATAATACAAATCGGGTTCCGAAATCTTATGATACTGGTATCACGACTTTGGCCGAACTCTGTTGACCAATGGGGCGAGCATTGCTACGGTTAACCAAAGATCGGTCGCGGTTCCTTCAGAAGGTGACATTACCATGGTTACGTAATAACAAAAACGTTTAACCAATGATTGATCGCAATTTTTCCGGAAGCTGACGTTACTATATAACATCCGCTTTAGTTCTGGAGACGTCAATCTAATTTCAGAGCCGGTAATTTGACTGCTAAGCTGCTGTTTAGAAAATTTCGTTCATTTTCCTTTCAACGGCTGTCACTGTCAGATATTTTTTCAAAGTTAGAATTTCAGCCAGAAACTATCAAGTCTCTATTAAACATTTGTATGGCAGATTAAAGGATTATAGGTAGACTGTCAAACGTCTATCTACCATATTTCCACAAAGGTTACATACTTATGTTAAGTATCCAACTAAGAGATGTGACAAATGATAATAAAGATAGCAATAGCATTTGTCTCTGTTAATGAAAAAAAACAATTTAAAATTGTCCGATAACATGGCTATTTGTAAAAATATCTTGTCTTGAAAAAATACCTCGCATATTAATGACAATAATGACAGATAAATCATGGCATCCGATTTGAAGAAAATATGAATAAATTACTAACGGTTTTAGACAAATCTATGAAGAACTGTCATTATCCAGTTTCCACTAGGAACAACGACATCTAGCGTCTAATAATGGCCGATAGCTAATTCTTAATTTTCGTAGACGAAGGAAATTTTTATTATGTCAACTAGTTTTCAAATACTGAAATTTTGACGCAACAAAGATTCGATGACATATCATCGGGGACCATCGGAAATGTCGCGATCGTGCCTACTAACGAAAAATACCGAACCTATAATATTACACGACCAAATTGCATCCTTTGCCAAGTGGCTCAACATTCCTATGTAACTGACACGTGACTGTAAGTGTGATTCTCTTTCATGCAATATTTCCAATTTCTGAAGTGTATACCTAGCTGTGTTGCTGTTTGTACATGTAATGATACGTACCTACAACTAGGTAGGTACCTACTTAAATTAAAAAAAAACACATAAAAAAAAAGTTATTGATTTGTTGCACAAAAACTAGAGTAATTAAGATTTTTTAAACTAGGGAATTCACCTTCATTTGCTTTTAAAACCAACAAATACATTTGTCAACAAGTGAACCATTGATACCTAAAGTACCTATGAAAAAATAGTTAAGTAGGTACAACATTTTCGTATCCTATCCAGTCGTAGGTATGGCTTCCTACAAGGCAGATTAAAGCGTGGTTAATAAATTCAGAACTTAAATCAGATTGCTCTAAAGTCGCTTTTAAACTAATTATCTAATCCGTATGGGAATATCTAAATATAACCGGAAATGCGCACGCTCATATAAATCTTTCACATGTGTCGATCTCACACCAAAAATATACTAAGAGAAGAATTCCATTCAAATCTGTACGTAACAAAACATATGGCATTTTAAGTATTTCAAACGATACGTGAGAGCATACTTTTTAATAATTCAATGAGATGGTCAAGCCAAAAACGTATGTAAATGGAATGAGATCATGTATGTCCATTCGTATGGTAATATAGCCTTCACATTTTGGCGCTAAACCCAAGTCTCTTTTGGTTATACAAGTTTTAAATTTGTTTTGACTAAAATACAAGAGACGGACTCTTTGTCTGAATTTAAAATAGATTTTTTGAAAAGTCACTATATCTATAATAGTAGGTAGGGCTTTTTGGACAACTGTTATTACCATGATACCATGACCTATCTTTTATCATTTACGATACCTATAAGTAGGTATAATTTTTTTAAACTGTTAGCAATACCTACCTACCACCCGCATAATTTAATATATATTTTCGAATTCTAAATATCGCCACAAGAGTACAAATGCGTCTCTACCTAAAGTAATGTTTACGAAATCGTATCCGTTGGAATTCTGACAGAAGAAAAGCTCCGCCTAAATATTTACTAAACGTTTCTTCTTCGACATTACCATTACCATTACCATTCCATTACCATTCCATTACCAGTACCATTCTTCGACCTGTCACTGGTATAATTTGAACTCGAATATTTAAAACAACTGGCCCACTTTGGAGATCATCTTGTACTGGATGACCTGTGACGATATACTCTGCATCTGCAAGTGTATCAACACAATTCATTTTATCATGTTTGTGAAACAGGCGCTAGAGCAACCCACTTTAAAAATGTCAACAACATCTTTTATTAGATGATTCGGCTATCAAAACTAATGGTGCATTAATGAGATACCTCCTTATTAATTAAGTATTTGGTCTCTCAAGCAAGTGTTGCAGGTTCGTTCAAAACGAAAACAACCTGGGAGAGATTCTGAACAAGGTTCCTGTTCAGTGTTATTGTTATTGCAAATTAAGCATTGTTATTAAAATATACCTTGACACAAACAATTAAATCCGGCTTATTATAGTTATTATTTCCTCCCCAATGACCTCATTACTAGAATTTAATTATTTGACATCAGCTATGGTACCTAATGTTATTGTCATTTTATCTCACTGAAGATAAACCTACCTGGTCTAATAGACCTTAATGAAATCTATTTTATAAGTAAACATTTGAGACATTAGTTATATTCTGTAGATAGTGTAAAGAATTAGTTAGTTATAGTAATTAACAATGAGCTGCTAAGTAGGTCTAGCGTATTTGGGGCATTTTGCCTTTTAATATTCATTATCGTTACATAACGAGGCGCGCCGGCGGCCGCGCGCGCGCGGCTTTCACTCCATCCGCGATTAATTACGAAGACGATTGTGTACGCGCAGCGCTTCTATTTACTCAACTGCTTCGCCCGCCGAAAGATAAAGAAACTACCAAAGTGCCTGCGTTACACGGCTGTATCTTATCGCGAACAGTCTATTGATCACTCGCCATACATCGCGCTAGCCTCGCCTTAATCGGACGGCAGAACCTGCCTTATTGTCCAATTTAACTTCAAAACGCTTTTGTGGCCGCGATGTTACCGGTGAAGTCATAATGTGCGCCGTATAAAAATAGAACCGTGCGTTTACAGGAAAATAGTGTCAATAACAAAGTGTTGCGGTTTGTAATCGAGCGGAAATGGCGGCCAAATCGCCTACATTAAGTTTGAAGTCGCGGGAAATCATCGGTGTGGATCAGTTCAGTCAGCGCCGCGAAGTGTTCGACAAACACGACACCGTGTTCCTCCCGCTGTCGTCGCCGACCAACCTGGCGCCCTCTTACGTCGAAGTTGAACCCATAGTGACGTCCAATCACGGGAAGACTACAAGCAATTTTAAACGTAACAGCCCGGGATATTCAAGCATGCGGGAATCGCGAACGGATAACTCGGAGACCTTCGAGTTCCGAACGCGGAAATACTCCGACAATTTCACTTCGGAATCAAATCAAGACGATGTGGATTACAGGAGAAGTATGACTGAGCGTACTAGGAGATTGTCTAAGTTAAGGCGTGAATTCTTAACTTCTAACTTGCATGAGCCCAGCAATGACAGCACATTTACTCGCGCTGGGACCCGCGCTTCCATGCCGGTAAGAAGCGCCTCCATAAATTACAAGATAGAAAGCCCTAATTTGTATAAATTTCCATTTGCGGAGCGAATTGCTACGCCACCTCCCGTGCGCAAACTTACTTTGGATTTAGGTCCGTCAGAAGTCGATAGTGGAAAGGAGAACCAAGATCCTGAGTTTAGGTCGAAAATTGTTAGCTTGCCAGATACTGACGCTTTAAAGAAACTTGATCATCAAAAGATGTTTGAAGAACTCGTGAAAAGATATTCCCCACAGCGCAAGCCGGTCGACTGGAAAATACCACCTACCAAGCCCAGGATTGTTGATTCAGTTCCGAAACTTACAACTCCTAGCATGGCAAGCCAAGAGAGTTCGGATAGTAAGAAACAATTAGAAGATAAGACATTCAGACCAGAAGATGACGATGTTTTCGATAAAAAAACTGAAACTGAAGTTAGTTTAGTGATTGAAGAAAAAGTGGAAGAATCAAAAGAATTGCAGCGCAATGGACCCGAAATTGTTATTCAAGAAGCAGATAAACAATTAAATGATAATAAAGAAAGAGAATCAAAAATTTCTCTGACAGAACTAGCCGAGAAGAATGATGAAGTGCCGGAATTATCCACCATAACTCGACAAATTAGCAAAGAATCAGCTAAAAGGCCACCTTTAGATAAAATAGTTGACTTAACGATCCCAGATTTGTTAGAGAAAATGACTGTTGAAGGTGAGGGCCTAGAGCACAAGAAAGACCTGAAAAAGGTTAAGCGGAAGAGAAGTTTTCTGGACAAACTACTCGGGCGTAATAAAAAGGATAAAGTTATTGTAGGTAATGATAAATAACTAAATAATGAAGTACTTGTTACTTTGCATTTGTACTACACCTGCCAAAGACTATCAGGATTGATCGGTGATAAAACTATGACGTCAAAGTTTACATATAAGAATATTTTTATACATATTGAACCAGTAGTATTTTTGATAAATTATTTTTGTTATAATTAAGCCTCAGACTTCCTCTACTCGACTCTTTATCTAAATGCAATGGCTGGGTTATCAATATTTGATAAAAAGTAAGTGCCATGTGACGCTCCCTATCTGCCAAATTCTTAGTAATGGTTATAAAGTGTATAAGGTAGGTTTTAAGGATGGGCTTATAATGAGTTGGCGCTTGCCGTTTTATTGTTACCAGGGGTATGTTTTTGTCAAACTATTGTATTGCCGCGTTTACTATTCATTCAAATAAAACGATAAAAAGTTATATAATAAAAGATATAAAATCAAATGGAATTTACCCCGTGACCTCGAATGTTGGAAAGGACTCTAATCATTCGGATGTTTATTGTTTATTTAACACAAGATACTTAACTACACGATAATATTAGTTAAAATTGTGTTGTATAAATAAATATTTATTTTTATTTACCTATAGAATCCTAATAAATAAGAACAAGGACGCATAACTCGCAAATTACTGTGGACTTCCTTCCTGCTAATTAGTTCAATCTGTATTTATTGAATTATTTATTATTCATATTATTTGCACTCGCTGTGTTGGTGTTTACATATAATATTCTGTGAAGTTATATTGTAATAACTATAATAAGTATAGTTCGAGAAATATAAATTGAACGTTTATTTTTACTATAATGTAGGTAGAAAGTTACCAATTTATATTTCACGAACTATAACTGTTTTGAACTTTATTTTTATCACGAATAATTGATACACACGAATTTAACAGAAATATAATTTTATTTAGAACATTGATAAAATATACAATTCTACTAAGTATCACGTTTCATTTAATTTGAGTGTCTAATTTCCTCACCTCCTGTTCTAGCGTGAAGAGATGGTCATCATGGACATCAGGTGCTAATTGCCTCATGGCAGCTGCTAGCTTGTACACATACTCCTTATTGGGACCACTGGGCCCTATACTGGCACAAACTTGTTTTGCTATTTCTTGTATGGATGCTGGACCTGAAACAAGCAATCCATAATAGCCTTTTTAGTACAGATGGTGCCTTTTTAGGCTCTAGTGCGAGAAGTAGGTCATTTTACGTCAGGTCCAAAACTTCGGAGGGCCATCTGTAGTAAAAAAAACGTCGTAATTACGAGACACGTGCAAAAATGAAATTCGTAACTCGTGTCGATTTAAAACACTCCCTACCGCTCGTGTTTTAAAACATCGCCACTTGTTTCGAATTTCATGTTTTTCGTACTTGTGTCGTAATGTACTATTCTAAATGAATCGACTTAAATTTGAATGTTTTCTTTTTGTGTAAATAAGGAGGTGCCGTCGTTACAATATTTCCTATCATGCCAAAGTTTGCCTAACTTGAAAAACAGTGTTCTCTAGTAACCCTCCGAATTTAATTCCTGGGCGCTTTTCTCAAATTATTTTGATTAACATGTTTTGAAGAATAATTGTTATTCTTCTGGCCATGGAGGGCATTGTTGTAGAATTTGCGCAAGAAAAATACCTACGCTCAATTTTTGTTATTTAGCTTATATGTATTCAAACTTCAGAGTAGGTATTGAACCTTAATTATCTGTAACAGTAGGTATATAATAAACAATATAGGGCATATAATATATATAAACTTTTAATTTATTTTCCCTTATCAAAATGGTTTGAGAAGAAAAAATACGTAGGTACAGATGTAGTGCAATAGTACATTTCGATGCAGCTGTAAAAAAAAATCCCCTCACTAGCTCGTAAAGCGCTCGTTTATCCTTTAATACGAGCGGGTAAAAACGCATCTTATTCACATGTCAGGCAAATTAATGACCTTGGAGCGTAGCGCGAAGTAGCATTCGTTTAACAGATAACAAAACGTAAAATGATGAATGTGAAAATGATGCATTTCGAAAATTATTATCACTAATCTGATGATGATTGTAATGTGAATTACCTTTTTTGTGTTTCCTCGCTATAGTGAGGGGAAAAGTTTTGTGTTACACACGGGTGCAAATGTATTTTACTTCTCGTATGTTAAAACACTCGCCACGCTCAGGATTATATTTTAGAACCACTCGCTTCGCTCGTGGTTCAACTATAGAATCCTTTCACTTGCTCGTGCTTCAATTTCATACTCGCGGGTAAAATACAACTTTGCACCCTTGTATAACAAATAACTATTTTTTCGACGAGGATGAAAGTTGGAGCCCGAGTGAAACAAGGGCGACAATCACCCGAGTTAAAAAGAAGTTTTTACACGAGTATCGAACGACTTTCATAACAAAACAAAAGAGAAATTTACGCACACGAAGCGTGCGCAAAGTTTGCTTTTCCGTACTAGTTAGGAAAAATCCTTTCTCTTCGGCTTTTCACTGTCACAATGAACTTCAGTATATATTGCGCTGAAGCTAATTCAGACAGGGAGATTAATTCGGGCGTTTCCGTGAAAAGCCGAAGAGAAAGGATTTTGCACTACATCTAGACACATAAACTGTAAAAATAACTACCGTAGGTAACTGTAAGTACTTTATTTTCATGTGACATAAACACGCTGCGCTTTTGTTGGTACAATAGCAGTTTCTTTGTTGAGGCAATGTTGCATCAACCAACACATACTATTAAGACGCATGTACACAAAACTGCTGATATCATCAAGATAAAGATGCCTATTCACTAGTTTCTTCTAACACATTTAAGAAGCACAAATAATTCAGTGTATCAGTAGTATTGTCAGGTAGTAAAATATAGTAAATTGTGCGTCTAGGGAGGTAAGTACGGTATTACTAACGAGAGTGTGTGACTCGAGTTTGTATTTCGCGTACCGATCGTGATCGTGATGCTTCTTGCGAAAAAGTTTTAAGACAAAATATTATTAAATGATGTACTAACATTTCTATAACTCCCTAGGGAATTTCACTTTTCTATAACTCCCGCAATGCATGCAAGCAATGGCGCGCTTAGAAAGCAAGTGTGAGGAAAAAACGAATATCAGGCTTGGTAAGATACCGGATATTTAGATTAAGTCGCCTAAGTCGGACAACGCTTTTTTTTTAATAATTTTCTTTGTAAGGAATTGCATACTATATTATGTAGTGGTATGGTATTCCTATGGTACATTCTACAAACTCACAGGCAGTCTATATTTGAACTTCAATAGTAAACCTAATAGCAAAGACATAAGGTTCACATTTCGAGCGAAAAACGTTTAGTGATGCAAAAAAAGTCATATTAAAACAGAACATAGGTAAGGTCTTTAGCTACCACCCTAATCCACCTGAAAAAACTTTTCAACCAATAACTGTTATTTGTATTTTATTTATTAATTTTAAAACAAGATCCTGAAATATCTGTGTGTTTCTTCTGGAATGTTAAAGTTTAAATTAATTTAATGGGAGATTTATTGTGTTACACATGAAGAGAAAATGAGGATTGACTCAACAAGATTTGATTTTAAGAATTTGATATTTGTTTTTTTTTTATTGTAAAACAATATTATATTACAATCTGACTAATTTATTTTTGAATGTTTGAGGCGCAAGAATTATGGACAATAAGATTTATCTCAGTAAGTTTTTTTCCGTTATCTGTGCCTAAGGCCCAACTATTTTGCATTTTTTTAGTAGTTGGTTTTGCCTTATGTTGGTCCTCAGGCACTCTACCAATTGCGCAAAAAAGCAGGACTTTAGTATTGAGCCACCAATAAATAACTAAAATTGCACTGTGATCAATTGGAATTTTACCTACTTTTATGTAAAAATTTAAATACTGTAGGAATATGGTAATAGAAATGTAAAAAAAAATAAACATTTACTAAATATTTTAGCTGTACCTGCAAATGATTCATTATCCTCGGTAGCAATGTACAATGTCAAGTCAAAAGGTTCAGCTGCCTCGTCCTTGGGATGGAATGTTACAGTTTTTTGAGTATAGCCATTCTTCTCTCTGAAGTCCAAATATTTGGTAACCGTATCTACATCTTCTGGCTTAATTTTGTAAGCCACACCCCAAACTGAACTGTTGGGGTCATCACTGGCTATTAAAGTTACCACTCTTCCTGGCTGCAATCAGATTTTAATAGATATTACAACACTACAAACAACCATATCCTCCGAAGGCCAGCTGTGTACCTGTAAGTTCTTACGTATATTATAGGAATGGTGATATACTAAGGAATGAGAGCTGAATATCACTATCTCATTCCTTTGTATAACCCCGTCCCCATAACTTACGTAAGAACTTACAGACCTGTGTACGGCTGGCCTAAGACCCAGTGACATTTGCAAAGTCTTTGAATTTAGAACTTTCTTTCCATGAATAAAAGTTAGTGAATATTGTTTATTTAACCCCATGTTAGTTGGTTGACTTTAAATTGTGCAAATAGGGCTCAATGTTGTAATTTTAATCGCAGTTAAATTGCTTGAGAATGCTATAGTGTAATTTAATAACACTGACATTACAAGTTAATATTCTTTTAATGGGAAGCTAAACTAACTGAACAGTAAACACAACTTTAAAAAAATATTGTTATGGATGACTGTATGATTAGATACCCCAACTTAAATGATAATAATGTTTATTATAATTTATGTACCTTCCCTGGAACTCCCCTATGGTCGATGCTATGCTGGTAAAACCTCCTTAGATATCCTTTAATATAACCTACAACTTTGATTTCATACGGGAAGTCAACCTTCCATACTAAAGACCCGTAGCCAAACACCCACATATTTGTCATATGGTAAATTTGACTATCTTTACTTTTGCGCTTTCATAGTACTTTATTAAAAATTTTATTTAGACAGATTTTTTTAAATCATATGATGTCCTCATACATATTTGTTTTGGCTTTAGAACTGACGTTTCACGTTTTGACAATTTTGACAATGACATTGACTTTTTTTTTCTTGTGGACAGGCGAAAGCACTAAGCCAATGACATTGACAAGTTGTGACTCACAACCCCATAGACGTATAATAAAATTTCATGGATATACTTTGAGTATTAAGACGGGAGTACATTGGCCAACTGGTCAACTTCGTTATACACGGTGCCCATGAGGAAGGGGAAAAAAATCAACAGTGGATTTCTGACCAAATTTGAAGTTAAAAATGTCATATGAAGTTTTCTGGATTGAGTCTATTTTAAGAGAAAATTATATTTTTTCCTAAAACCGTTTTAACCCGTTACGCTATAAACGTATTTTAGGAAACGATTTTGTTACCATGTTGTCTTAGTCCTGTCACACTTAATTGACAGACATCAAGTTGACAAACAAAATCTTTAATTACTTAGCAAATACAAAAAAAACTTTTAAGTGCGTTTTTCGCGATAGTTTCATTAATATCCTTTTTTGTATATTGAGGCATTCAAAACATCAAAAAAAAAAACCGGCCAAGTGCGAGTCGGACTCGCGCGCAAAGGGTTCCGTACCATTATCAATTTATTATTAAAAAAATACAGTTAAATCAACCTACCTCAAAAACTATAGGAGATAATTTAATCAAACCAAAAATCGTTGATAGAGTTTATTAATGTGCATAACATATATTTTTTTCAGAATTTTATATCGCGTAGTTTAAAAAATAGAGGGGGGGGGACACATTTTTCAGACTTTGAGAGCTGATATCTCGAAAACGATTTGCTTAAATAAAAATGAGATTTATAAACCTTCATATCATTTTCAAAGACCTTTCTATTAATACCCCACACGCTTATGTAAAACTAAAAAAAAAATTATATCCCTCAGTTATATGTATGGAGGGCCCCCACCCCAATGGTTTTTTTTACAATTTAGTATCATAATCCTGTAGCGGTTCATACAACACATATTCTCACCAAATTTCGTTACTGTAGCATTTATAGTTTCCGAGTAAATCGGCTGTAACAGACGGACAGACGGACAGACGGACATGACGAATCTATAAGGGTTCCGTTTTTGCCATTTTGGCTACGGAACCCTAAAAACTAAAAAAAATTTTTTTTGCAGATTTCACCAAAACTCACTTAACATTTTTTGCTTCTTTTAGTCTCAGGAATATGCTGTTAAAATTTTTCTCTTTCCTCACGGGCACCTTGTATAAAACTACTTGAAGTCACATCACCTCCATTTTGCATCGATCCGTGTCGCGTGACATTTCTTCCTAAAAATGATGAGTTATGCAGTATTGTCGTGTAAAAAACGATCCGGAAGCTCAAATGAGGGTTTTTGATACTTTTTCTGCCGCTATGGGGAGGTGAGATGGCAGCACTGAGCCGAAACTGTCAAAATAAATACGCGCATTTAATTTTCAACATATTTATAGGTTTATTTATTCTGAAAACCATTACTTAAGTCATGTTGTTACCTAAAATAAATGAATAAAATAGTTCCAAGTCAATTTTCATGATATTAACAAAGTTATAGTAATTATTTTGAATACCAGTGACTTTGAGCGCCTGTTTAGAGTTCAATCTTCAGTTCGACGACCATGTATTAGTCGTAATCCATTACAAAATCAATTCTCTTCCAAATAAAATAGAATTTCAATATTTTAGGCCCAGGTGCCAATGAATAGTATGAACCTGACAGCTGTCGAGACCAGGTGCGTACGAAGCGCCGCCCTGGTGGCAGAAAAATTATCGAAAACCCTCATTCGCAACAAGATCGTGTTTCCTATTAGGCCGGCCTTATACATCCGGAATCACAGTATGAATTCATAATTATGAATACTTACTCTGATTCCGGATGTATAAGGCCGGCCTAATGAGTATTAATTCATATTCTGATTCCGGATGTATAAGGCCGGCCTAAGAGTATTTATTCATATTCTGATTCCGGATGTATAAGGCCGGCCTTATAAGGCAGGCCTTACACATCTGGAATTACAATATGAATTAATACTCTTAATTCATATTATGAATTCATAACGCACGGATTTGCATACAATTTAGCTGTTAATCACACACATTCAGATTTTTTCAAATTATGTTTTTTTCAGATTGATCTGACAAAGTTGATCTGGCATGCGTTATGAATGAGGGTTTTTGATACTTTTTCTGCCGCTATGGGGAGGTGAGATGGCAGCACTGAGGCGACCATATAACGAACTGTCAAAATAAATACGCGCATTTAATTTTCAACATATTTATAGGTTTATTTATTCTGAAAACCATTACTTTAGTCATATTGTTACCTAAAATAAATGAATAAAATAGTTCCAAGTCAATTCTCATGAAATTAACAAAGTTATAGTAATTATTTTGAATACCAGTGACTTTGAGCGCCTGTTTTAGAGTTCAATCTTCAGTTCGACGACCATGTATTAGTCGTAATCCATTACAAAATCAATTCTCTTCCAAATAAAATAGAATTTCAATATTTTAGGCCCAGGTGCCTATGAATAGTATGAACCTGACAGCTGTCGAGACCAGGTGCGTACGAAGCGCCGCCCTGGTGGCAGAAAAATTATCGAAAACCCTCATTCAGAAAATAAAAATTTCAGTACGCACGTCTTTCCATACAATATCGAGGACCAACACACACATTCTGATTTCAGATTATGAATACATAGACAAAACGTCGTTCTGTATGTCTAATTGTCTATGCTTAGGTTGTCAATGTCACGATCACGTATTTGTCTTCAGCGTGAATGTAGGATTAATATGGATTTGACAACGTTATAATAATAGCAAGAACGAAAGGGATGGTCTTATGAAACTTTTTACTAGTGGAAGTGAAAAGGAACGATAATCGTCCGTCCTTATCACTGTGCCACTATTTTTTGTGTGTGTGTGCATTAGATGCTAAATGTAAGTGCCAGACAAATGCGTTGAATATATCACTAAGTGCCACACACACAAGTATCTTCTTAGTAGTAAGTGACTATGTCTATCCCTCTTAGTGGCACACTATGTGCGGCCCCTCGGTCTTCAGACATTTTCGCAAGACAACTGTCAATCTGAAATCTGAATGTTAATTATGAATTCTTACTCTGATTCCGGATGTGTGAGGCAAGAGAACGGAATAAGATTATGAATTCATATAATGAATACTTACTCTGATTCCGGATGTATAAGGCTGGCCTTAGTGGCACACTGTGCGGCTCCTCGTAAAATTTATATATATTTTTTCTTTGGTCAACCATTGACAACTTTTGTTTGTGATATTTCATTTCATGTTTGAGAAAAAACTTGTTTGTGTATAGTTTGACCAGGATTTGTCACTTTCGTGCCTAGTCAGGGAGAATCATATACTGGCTTTACCTTGTACTAATATTGCCACCACAAAAGGGAGATATATATATATATGTAAAGCAAATTCAAAAACAAGGGGCCACAAATTTTAGGACGGCAATGTACATCGAACAATAAACTTTTTTTTTCAAAATTTAGACTGGCCTTATACATCAGGAATCAGAATATGAATTAATACTCTTAATTCATAACGCAGGGATGTTGACCACACATTCTGATTTTTTCAGATTATGAATATTTCAAATTGATCTGACAAAGTTAATCTGACATGCGTTATGAATTCAGAATATGAAAAATTTCAGTACGCACGTCTCTCTTTGGCCGGCCTTATACATCCGGAATCAGATTATGAATTAATACTCTTAATTCATATTATGAATTCGTAACGCACAGATTTGGATACAATTTAACTGTAGACCACACACATTCTGATTTTTTCAGATTGATCTGACAAAGTTGATCTGACATGCGTTATGAATTCAGAATATGAAAAATTTCAGAACGCACGTCTTTCCATACAATATCGAGGACCGACACACACATTCTGATTTCAGATTATGAATACATAGACAAATCGTCGTTTTGTATGTCTAATTGTCTATGCTTAGGTTGTCAATGTCACCATCACGTAAATTACGAGGATTTTTCTCTGTCACTCAAACGAAGGCGTCAATAGAGTGAGAGAGACAAATCTTCGAAATTTACGAATTTCGTTTTTCGCGGTAGGGCCGCAGACGTTTTCGCAAGACAACTGTCAAGTGTCAATCTGAAATCTGAATGTTAATTATGAATTCTTACTCTGATTCCGGATGTGTGAGGCAAGAGAACGGAATAAGATGAATTCATATTATGAATACTTACTCTGATTCCAGATGTATAAGGCCGGCCTTACAAATTTGGAATTATTATGCAGTGTTGCTACTCCTCGATTATTCTTTACCGCCCTTTTCTACTGCCACCGGTAGACAGGCAAAGTATATTGTTTATGGTTTCTACTTACTCATAAACTGGTTTGCCAGACTATAATAAAGACACAAATAAAGCCCTAGCCGGGATTCAAATCTGGAACCTCCAGCTTTGTAGGCCGGGCCATTTCTACCAACCACGCTACGGACGCACGGCATTCTGGCTGTGCTCCTTTTTAAATTAAATAGGCAGTTCCTAGTTTAGTTTAGACATTTATTACTGTTGCGATCACCCTTTCTTACGTGGGGAAATGCGTTACGCATACCACCCGGGCACGGGGACGGACCCAGGTGGTTATGTAGGGACTCCCAGGGCTGATGAGGCCCTGGTATACCCACTAAAACCCCACGGTCTTTCGACTCGCCGCATTTGAGCGAGACTACGGGAACTCAGAAGAACACTTCCGTGACCTCGCTGGCGGCTGTCCCAACATCGGACTCATCGCAAGGAGTTTGTTCTGTCTGTAGGCGTACCTATGTTTCCAGCACGCATTCCGTCTCTGGGGACTGGGACCCTCGTGTAGATGACTGATGTCGCCGTGTCAGCTACCCACGGGTAGGTACCCTGTTGCGATCGTTCACCAATAGCGACAATATTTTAATTATACAGGTTGGCCTAATAATAAGTGCATTCCCGTTGCCAATGAGGTTTTGGGACTTAGAATAGCGTTTCAAAAAAGTCGTTAAAATTCTGTAATTAGATAAACCAGAACTAGGTCCTACTACTAAATACTACATACTTACCACTACCTACTTCTGTATCTAACTTGAAGTAATTTCTAAAAAAAATCCCCAGGGAGCTTATTTTGTGGGCCAAAACCTCTCTGGATACAGAAACGCACTTTTTTTTTACCACCCTGGGCACCCTGTATAGAATGACGACCTCCGAATCCGCAAAACTTAAGTATTTTATTAAAAAAATGCGGGATGCTGTCAAACTATGTCAAATCCACAGTTAAATCAGTATGGGGAACAAATAATAGTCCGTGGTCAAAATCCAATGCTATACCTATTATTATTCATATAATAATGGAAATAAAACAGGCGAAACCATGACAGCAACACAAATATGTAATTTATACTTACCGCTACCTACCTTAAGTGACAACATAAGAAATGTCTAAAACAGGCGTTGGCGTTGGGAACAGAAAAACATTTTTTCATCAATCGCCGTACCCTTATCACGTCCCCAAAAGCTATGAGAAGCTTGTAAGAAAACCCGACAGACCCAGAAGAGCAATCGTCATTGAGAAAGAGACGTTTATCAACAATCTCGGCCCAATGAAAACAAAACAGAGGACTAATTATCCTACGGATAAGATATCATCAAGAGATTTCATTTTACGAAAGTATTTCGAAGACGCGGGTGTCAATACAATGGTTCGTCAAAGGGAGGACGTTAAATGTCATAAATGCGATAAGCAGATCAATCCAACCACATGCAGAGTACGCAAGAGAAAATCTTTTACTTTGGACAAAGCTTGTTCCATAGTAGCCCGAACAGCCAGTTTTGGTACGCAAATTTATGACGGTTACAAACTGAAGCAATACCCCCCTCGAGCTATTGAGACACAAACTTTCAGGTGCATTCAAAAGGAAGTAGGAATGCAGGTGAAGCTAAGCTCGGTTGTAAGGGATTACTATCCGGTATCTGATTTTGTTTGTAATAATCAAGTGTTGAAGCACAATTTCACCCCTGTTAAAAGATGGGCGTTGTCTCAAAATCCTGTCACAGGCCCTGATTTTTGATCTCACTTTCTTGCCGTGGCCTCTTTGTCCATTGTTCAGGTGCTGTGCGCGGCTCAAATTTGGTATCAACTACGTACCTGCGCGTGATTTTGCGCACATTAACTACGTATCTACGTTCCTATGAGCGTTACACATTCGACTTCGACTTTCGGTATGGGTTAGGAAATTATACAAATGGGACAGAATAGAACTAGGGTTTCTATTCAATCTGCAAAGAAGCCTTAGTTCTGCAGCCATACGTGAGTTGGCGATACGTAAAGTACCTATCCCATCACGCTCGCTCCAATCCATCAGTATGAACGCGTGATATACTGCTTTATGTATCAAGTAAACGCTAACGTAACCATTACTTGCCTTACTTAATATTTTATTTAGTTTTTAGCTCTGCTTGCCATTGCATTCTGTGTAGGCTCTTATTGAAATCGCTTACTCATAGGTACTTGTGCTGTGGTATAAATAATAATGAAAGTTTAAAATCTGTTGAAAACTCAAAATTTAACGCCATTTTGCGTGTGTCAGCGATTTTGATTTAAGACGAAGTATCCCGAATTATTAATGTTAGGTAATTAATATCTCTATGCACAGGTTACATAAAATTTTGTCGCAAAAGTGAGACTGAAATAATATCGTCACCAAAACTAATTGAAGAATAAAATATTTTGACTATCATGATATTTTCTAAGAATTAAATGTATTTGGCCATAGTACCGCTTCGTGAGTTATTTACCTTATATTTTATTTTACGTATAATTCCATATACGATAAACCAATATGGTTGGTTGCTAGACAAATACTTAATTGGATCAGAATACACAATAAGTACCTACACGAATAAAACAGTTCCCAGTTCCAACTAATGACCCGTAATAAAAACAAAACAAATAGGTAATATACACCGTGTCCATTAAGTTCGAATACACATATTTTTCCTAACTAGTGCGGAAAAGTAAACTTTGCGCACGCGAAGCGTGCGTAAATATCTCTTTTTTAAGGCACTTGTTATGAAAAAAGTCGTTCGATACATGTGTAAAAACTTATTTTTAACTCGGATGATTGTCGCCCTCGTTTCACTCGGGCTCCAACTTTCGCCCTCGTCGAAAAATTGTATCGAAATGTACTATTACCTCAGTTTTAAAGATATAGAGATCAAAGGTTACCAATTCCTAATTTAAAGTAAAGAGCTCAGATTAAGTATAGGTAATGAATGAGAAAAACCAATAAATACAACCACAAAGGGCATGGGTAACCGTTATAATGGCGGGACCAAATCCTGAATTCGATCGATTCATATTGCATTATTTAGTACATACTGAATTTGTACTACTTGATACCTGATGTAAAAAAAATGTACCTCTTCTATTTTCAAAGTTATATTCAATCAGTCTGTGTCAGTGTTTTCATCATCGCACCGCTCGCCACCGACTGGGCGCTCATCCTCACACCTTGCAACCTAAATGGTCGCGCACCGTGCGGTTTCAGAGGAACTTCCTCCCGCGGACGGTCCGTCTGTGGAATGAGCTCCCTGCCGAGGTTTTCCCGTTGGACTACAGTATGGGGTTCTTCAAAAGAGGAGTGTACAAGTTCTTATTGGGTCGGCAACGCGCATGTGACACCCCTGGGGTTGCAAGCGCCCATAGGCTACGGTGACTGCTTTCCATCAGGCGGGCCGTATGCTTGTTTGCCACCGACGTGGTATAAAAAAAAAAGAAAAAAAAGTCTGGTCCCGCCATTATAACGTTATAATGGCGGAACCAGCCCGGCAAGCACATCATGGGCGCGGGACGACAAAAACTGCGACATAGAGTTTTCTCGAGCTATGTCACGAATTGGTAGCACAACATGCGCGCGAGATAACGCTGACTCGCGATGATCTATCAAAACGACATAATTATTTCGCTTGAAAGTCCCACGCGAGATATCTTCAAAATTCGTAGCACAAGTGTACCTTGAGCGATAAAATACATTGCGTTTTAATGTCAAAATGCGACAAATTGTGTTCGAGGTGTGAAGGTGGCGAGAAAGTCGAGAAACACATAAAGTTCGTTATGGATTGCAAATTTAGGCTTTCAGTCGAATTATTATTGTAGCTATGAGCTATGTATTGGTAGTTATGAATAATTTGTTTTAGTATATGCGTTCTAAGGCATTATTTAATGTTTTAATATTAACAAACTTCGTTTCATTACCGACCCCACAGTCGATACCGTAAGGTCTGAAGACCCATGGAGGTTCAATAGAGAATCAAATGCTAGTAATATAATAATAATTTCAAAAGTAGCGGTGGTAAAGAAGAAGTATTAACGGACCACCAATGCTAATAGCTATTGAATAGAAGTATCTAAGGGCAAGATGCATAGTAGTATTAATTGTGATAGCGATGTTCTGTGTAGTATACCGTACAATTAGGCAGCTATATTTTACAAGTAGGTACAATATAATTAAGAAAAGCGGCATTTGTACACATAATCTATATAGGAAAAGGCAGATCAGCCTCTATTAGTTCACGGCTGCATGGGCAATGTCCTTTCCTTAGCCTATGCGCATGGACGCATTAGGAGGTTAATGTATACCCATAGGCCTCTTTCATACATCTTTAGGGGAGGCCTATGTTCAGCAGGGGACGTCTTTCGGCTGATATGATGATGATGATATACCCATAATCGGGAGTAGTGTGTCCACTATGATGATGCTGCTGCCCATCATAGTGGACACACTACTCACACTACTACCCATTGATAAATAAATAGTCAATGACACTTCAATCCTTTAACCGACTCTTACGACACCAACGGGAAGAGTTGGGGTGGTGACAAATGTAATCTTACTACCGTCTCCACACGGCTAATAACTAGTATTTTAAACAAATAAAAATATATATATTAAATAATCCAGTATGTATTTATTACAAAAAGAATATTTATTATAATAACATGTATTAAATACTCAATGTAACAAATATTTGTATCGTAAAGAACAGTTGAGCCAAACAAGTTTACAATCACAAATATATTAATAATTTAATTAGGTAATAAACGCCTGTAATTTCTGTTCTATTGTAGACGATCGTCTGAATTGAATGGGCACTTTTATACTTTGCCGCGGAAGTTCGCGTCCACGGCGTTATATTTCTTCCACTATGTGAAATGAGATTTACTAACATAAATTGTAACAACATGAAACCTCATAAATATAGTGAAAAAGTATCATACACCCGTGGGCTCTAACTTCAACGATACGCTTTAAAACCACCCAACCAAACGCAGGCTGCGCCACGAGCTCGGGCGCCAAGCGTACTCTTGTTGTTCACGACGAGCTGTAGAGCGCGACCCAGCAGCCGCCTTCATGGCTGTTGTGGAATCCGATTTGCTGATTGCGAACCTTTTTCTTCAGTTTGCGCCATATCTTTAAACAGTATGAATAATTGATAAATACCATGATTTATTGACAGCTCCGCAAAAATAACCTGTAGATCAAATAAATAATTGTAGTATGATTTTTACTATACATAGGTACTATCAAACGCGATGTATGTAACTTAAGGTGTTATTTTTCTTGACCATACTTGACCTTAATAATTAAGTTGGTATATGCAGAATATCAGATATATCAACTACTTTTAGGTCATAGGTATATTGTTTATGGACCTGGAGGATGGATTAAGGAGGCGTGTATTGGGTACGAAAACGAAACCCTCATATTTCCATCATAAATTTAAATGATTTGTACAAGCTTTCATCGAAATACCTGCTGGTAATTCGAAGACCCGATATATTTATTTTTT
>JALPQI010011091.1:0-47527 GCA_025490895.1 Thaumatotibia leucotreta
AGATATGAATATTGTTTCTGTAATAAGTAGGTTTGTGTTTGTATTCATGTAGCAATGACATCATTTTGTTCTTTGATCACTAGCGTTTGGCGAGGAGGGACAAGCTACTAGACGATACATAGGTGAAGTCATTGGCGAAGTACTAGAATAGCGAAGCGACCGGTGGCTATCAGGAGCGGGGGAGCTCGATCGCAAATCGGGGTGCGTCCATTTTATTTCTTTTCACCTTCCTTTATCATTAGTCGGAGCGGCGCTAATCAATTAAGAGTGTAAGAAGTCGGCCATTATCCGCGCGCGGGGTGGTTATTACAGCCCGTGCTTCGTAATACGCCGATCCGATCGTGAATGCATAGGGCTGCGAATTTTATAGAGATTTTTGATCGGTTTTTAATTAAAATTTTGCTCACTTAATTCCAATTCATGAAATTTTAAAATATTGCCCTCAAAAGTTAATTTGAAAGAGCAAAAGCAACAAGATGGTAGAGTCATAATTTGTTGTCATGTAGGCATTTAGGTACGTTGTAGAATGTGTACTACCAAAGTGAATTTGTCGAAAGAGAATGTGACAAAACTCATTGTAGCTTTGTACTCTATACGGCGACGACATTTATCTGTGTTATCGAGACAAAGCACGTCTATAAACCTCACATTGGACCACACACAATATCTCTTCGTGTACAATGACGGACATACTAATAATATATAGGTTAGCCACGTTTATTCAGCGGTCTGTCTTATCTAGTCCTTTACGTAGCTTGATTGACGCAACTCCATTGTACTCGGCATTGTACTTATTAGTCTGCCTGCCAAAAAATATAATGCAAAGCAGAGAATATGGAGAACGAATTATCCCGCGTCCATATGGCGCGTAGCGGCCTCTCGCGGCACACGAAGAATGTGCAATTTAAATCTATAAGCTCCTTTATAAATGTTTCTACAATTTTATAGCAAGTTACGAGTTTTAATCGTTATATTTTATGATTGTACTCGTATAGGGCAGGAACCTGCGAGTTAAGTTACTTAGTCATCTAAGATATTGTAATGCATTTGCAACTTGTAATTAAGAACACAGTCATTGGTCGTAAACAGCGATTGTGATTGCCAGGTTGATGCCGGGTGTAGCAGTTTAGCTTGTAGTATTTTATTATATGTCTAAAGCTTCAATTACGTTTATTTCCATAAGTTTCAATATTTCGTTTTTAGTGAATTGTAAGAGAATAATAAAAATGTTATACAGCCAAATTAAAAGAATTTGCCATGAACATTCGTAGGTCAAATGGAAGCAACAATGTTCTCAACTCAACCACAATTCATGGCGGAAAACACTGATAAACACACGTTCCTTTGTAGAGAGCATAGCGGCAATTAATGAGAGGCCGAACGTGACATTAGTGCAGTGAACCCGAGCATTAAACTAACGCGAGCCTAGTATTAAAACTTATCTGCAGCTATTTACATTCGACTTCCTAACTGCGGCACGGCTCGCGTGTTCGACTTCGAGTGTTCAGTTCAATGCGATTTTGATATCGAGCTCTCAGCTCACGCGATAATCGCCCACATAATTTAATATGCACCTGTTCTTTTGGAATAGACTTACTTTCGAAGCGTTTCGTCAATGTTCAGAACAAAATGTTCTTAAAACAGATTTGTCGAAAAAAAAAACAACGCCATACATACTTCACCCTAAACACAAATCTTAGAGTCGCGTGACAGTATTTGAAGGATCCACGGAAAGAACATGTCTAGTCAATTCAAATTACAGAAGGAACAACCACCTTCCTTTTAACACAATAAGGTGTGAATTTGCGCTGATTTTTTTAAGCACTGAACATGTTTTTTCCGTGGACCCTTAATTTATCTCACACATAATTTGACCATCTGTCACAAATTAACTGTTATAATGAAACTTGCGTCCCTCGTGTGCTAGGTGGTAAAAATGTGCAGAAACTGGACTAGTCTTAACTACTTAACCCGCACGTACAGTCGCATCTTGCAAGATATCAAAGTAGGTACTCTGTTCGACCTCCTACGACAAGAACTAACCAACACTAATGACCGTTAATAACATATTAGCCACCGTATTCTATAAAAAAAGAGTTTAACTGCGTGCTCGAGTCACGAATTCTTCTTGAAAATGCCATTTGGCTCAGTCAAATACGACTCTTGCATATCATTCCGACCTTACTTAGTCCGCACTCTGGTGAGCCAAAACTAAGTAGCATTAATAGATGGGCATTACGGGTTCCTACTGTGTTATTACACGTTCATAATAATCGTTGGTCGATAGTTTCTCAGCGGTCTTCATTGAATCAAACAGAATGTGTAATATGTATGCCAATTATATTGGACATTCGTTAATTCATCCATAGTTTGCTCCCACGTTTTATAGGTAGTTTGAGCAAGAAATACAACCTAAAACTGTGGAGGTAGTTACAGAAACACTCACTGTATTATACTAATAAGCTATTTTTAATATGATGGATAGATTTCAATATATCATACTACAAGTCAAATCAGAACTTGGTAGATTAAAAGTCTAAATTATGAATATGATTACATGTTTTCTATTCACAGCTCAATTGGTAAATCCAACAAATCATTGTTTTTATAACCTTTTATCTAGTCACACCGCTATGTTTGTGTATCGGTAATCAAATGTCGCGAGTTAGATCTACATCCCGGTTAGGTACCTACCGATCGAGCTAAAATGTTGTATAAATTCCTATATTTTTTCATATAAATGGGTTTTAACTGGGAACTAACGAATGTTTTCCTTTGTTGCAGTTCATTCTTCGGCACGAACGCTCACTACGCGCCGCACGCGCACTCGCCCGGAGAGGCCAAGTCCGGGTACCCGTACTTAGGACAACTCGGCGGTATGGACATGGGCAGAGTTCATTAACCTCCCCCAAAACTATTACAGACAATAACCAATTTATAAAGTATACACACATGATTGTCAATAATGCCAAAATTATTTTGGTCTGTTTGTTGTTCGACTCGTATGAATGAGAAGTATCACTGGACAGAACTGTTTCGATAATTCTCATGTAGATTTGCTAACGATAACTGAAAACATATCAATAGTGCCTTTGTCAAAATTATTTGTAATTTCATGGAATTTCAAGACTAAAATTGCCTTTCTGTCTAAAAATTGTATTATATATGCAGCTTTATCTAGATTAAAATAGGACTAATAAATTAATTTTCTCATTTAGGTTAGGAGTTTCGGAGTTCCTCAACTTTCAATCCGAATAGAAATCTTTGAGTTCTAAGATGTAAATATGAACGACAGTACAGTTGCGCACGTATATTGTTAATATCTCTTGTATATAGTTTCTGCTGTATTTGTAGATTAATCAAGTTGTTAAATATATAAATAAGTTGTTGAATATTAGTTAAGTATGTCATTTATGAGTGAGTATTTTGTAATGTATATTACATAGATAACTATTTTAACAGAATAAATCACGCATTCGATAAACACAATTGTTCCCACAAAATGCCTTAAAATAAATTGTGATTAGACATTACAATAAATAATGATGGAATTATTTATTTTATAGGAATTTTATGATATATATATGTTTATAAAATAAGTACCTTTGTAATAATAATTAACTGAAAATAAATAAATCCTAATGCAATGAAAAACTTGTTTTTGTTACTTTATAGCTTTTTAGG
This sequence comes from Thaumatotibia leucotreta, assembly GCA_025490895.1. Lineage (NCBI taxonomy): Eukaryota > Metazoa > Arthropoda > Insecta > Lepidoptera > Tortricidae > Thaumatotibia > Thaumatotibia leucotreta. The sequence goes on from JALPQI010011091.1 coordinate 3,685, forward strand.
ACGATTTGATGTCGAGACACTTCTTTTAACTGAATCATAGCCTACGTAGTACCAGGTACCTGTAGGCTACTTAAAATATTTTGTCTCTCATCTCATATCATAATTTCATCATAGCGAAATAACTTAAAACTAAACATGCCGTGTTAATGAGACTCGTAGGCATATCCTTAAATGTCAAGGCAGGAAGATTTCACAGAGTCTCATAAATTGTTCCTTTTAGCCATTCATACAATACCTCTAAAACCAAGGACGTACCTTCATCGCTGACTGCTATGATACCTACCATACTCGTAGGTATACTGTGTTTTGCGAGTGAATAATGTCGCACAGCATGAAAACCTTCTGAAGGTAGGCTCTTTCAGCCTGCACAGAGTACACAGGCGGTAACATGAGGTAAATTGCATCTGACGTTAATTGCCCGCGCTGAAAGACAGGCATTGTCGAAATGGTTAGACGGAGCCTTCATCCATTTACGTGACGGCAAGTGAAATAGATACTCATATTACAGTAGAGGAAATTGACAGAAATATTCACAAGCAGTGTTCACTTACATTCTTCCTGTCGCGCTGAGAGCTGTTATTCAAAATCTGGGAAAGGAAGTCGCAAAAATGCTGTTGGCATTTTTCTCGGCAAAATATACGTAGGAGGAGATATTCAATTCATATTGAGTACTAGAAAATGATAGACTAACTTGTCACCAATTCTATTGAATCGTGTGTAGGTAACGAGTATATCTCAAATATTTTGCGACCTGTCACAGCCACGTGCGTACCCACAGAAAATTGTCGTTACCTAGGTACTAAATTTTCCCTTTTGTGTAAGAAAATTCGGCACAGTGGCTTCTTTGCAAATACTACGTACCTGTCAAAGAGTTTACTTTCTTGAAAACCCTAAATTTTTGTACATGGTACCTACGTATGTATGTAGATTCTTTATTGTACACAAAACACAGGTAAAAAAATACATAAATACAAAAAAATTTACAGGTACAAAGGCGAACTTATCCCTGTAAGGGATCTCTTCGAGTTAACCTTTGAGCAAAGGAGTTGTCTAATTTTATTGTCTATATGAAGCAAAAGATCGACAAACGTACCGTGTACAAACGTACCGTGGAAAATATATTTGAGTAATACCAAAAACTTTACTGTTAAATTTTTGGACATGGTCGTGACACTTAGGTTAAGCGATACCCTAATTAGGTACATAGGTATTGATTATCCCGGCCATCATCATTGTCAACTGATAGACGTCCACAGCTGGACATAGGCTTCTCCAATAGGCACTCCAGTGTATCATTTTATAACCATTATAGATTAAACGCAACGTTGTTAACAGGAATGCGTATATATTATACTAAGGGCCCCTTAGTCTGCAGTCGACGTGTACAGACAAACGACGTTCTGAAATTCGCATGCTTTATCAAACTCGTATGTACACATGCATGTTATTAAATTTGAACCTTACAGTAAACGAGATGGCAATTGTTTTTGCAATACCGTTTGACGGTGTAAGAGTTTGGCATAAGTGGTATTTCATGGTATTTATACACCGTAATACGGTTATCTGCGATACCTACGTTCTATTATAGTTATATGTCTGCGTTTGACGTCATATGAAAGCAGTGCCTTCCTGGCTGATTGTTAAATAATAAGTTACCTATTGATACAATAAGGTAGGCTTCGCTTCGTATTTACTTGATAAATTCACTGTTTGCTCGAACATATTGGAAAATCGCATAAATCAACACATGAATGATGAAAATGTGAAAATAAAATACTAATAGAACGCTATGTTAAACAGAAAAAAATCATCTATTCCTGCGTAGAAAATGTATCATCAACATCATCACCAGCTTAACTCAGTTCATCCACTGCAGGACGTAGGCCTCTCCTATTAACTAGATATACGTAGGGACGTAGTTAGGCTTAATTTATGTATATTATATGCATAACCAAATGGTACTACAGTTTTGATAATCTTATGTAATTTAAATCTTGACATTAAACTGTATACTTACTAGCTATAGTTTTATTATTTTATTTATTGAATTATTAAAACAGTCGACAAATATTGAAGTTATCACAGGCCCTGCAAAACTGTTTAACAGTTTGACTGCAGGATAAAGCCAGCAAGTCTGTAGCGTTAGTCTGATATTCAGGTATTATGCAATGATCAATGATCATGGCGAAGACGACGAGATGCCGTCATATTGTATCACAGCGGCCAATCGTCGGCAGAGGCGTAAACAGAAAAACCGCTGAATGGAAAACGTGATCGGGGCCATCTTTTTTCCTATGAAGGAAGTCGAGCGCAAAAAGCCGGCGGTAAGGCACACGCGTGGGAACTAGCCCCAGCTTCAGATAGAATTTGAATCAAAGTCAAACGAAGTTTTATAAAATAAGGGGGCATGGCAACAAGTACTTACCAGTCGTTACACATAATATCACAATTATAATATAATCTACCTGGATGCTTAGCCAAGTTGCCAATCGCTAACGCTTAGTCGTCAATCGTAAACGAAAGCCAGCTGTCTTTGTCGCACTAATATGAAACAGTAACAGAGAGGGAAAACTACGATACACTACTAAGCGTTAGCGATTGGCAACTTGGCTAAGCATCCTGGAGATCTATGCACAGTCGCCATCGAGTATACCGGACCGGCAACGCTGCCCAAAAATATCTGAACATGCGCTCTATAGTTGCCGATTTCTAAAAATGAACTTTTGTCAGTTATAGGTTAATCCTTATTAATATGAGTTTAAGACTCACGATTTTTCCGATAGTCATTCTCATTTCTAAACTGTCAATTTTTCATTCTTAGAAATTGGCAACTATAACGCGATGACAATAGTATAGATACCTGCTCAGATGTTAGTAATAAGCACGCCAGCCGTTTCCATAATTATACATATCTTCGGGCTTATGATTATCCCGTGTTTACTTAATCGTTTGTCGATGGTTTGTCGTTGTTGCCGTCACGTTCTAACAAATATGCAAGTGCGATGATGATGAGCACGATAAATGGTAAAAGCGTGAAGCCACCTGATAGGGACAGTAAAATCCTACACTCATAATTTTAACGACAAACAATGCAATGCACCCGTGGTTGCAGGCAGACTGCCTGTGAGTAAATATAAGTAAAATAATTATTAGGTATTTAAGTTATAATCAAAAACTCAATGGCCTTTATTTTCTTTTGAGGAGTATGAATTTAAACAACATATTTTCCATAAATACAAATTCTGCTAGATTTTCATAGGCCCAAATAGTGAAAAGTGTAACTCGCGTCTAGCCAGGTGGTAGTTGTGCACTTTGGCCAAAACTCAAAACTCAGAGTAAAGAGTCAAAACGACTGTAAAAACGTAGCAATTTTTTATTGTAAGAAAATATAATACCTTCATAAGTAAAATAAGTTATGAAGTATTATTTTAAGTTACAGTCAAAAACTCAGTAACCTTTTTTTTTTAGGAGTATGAATTTAAAGAACATAATTTCCATATACCTAAATAGTGAGAAATATACCCGCGTCTAGCCAGGTTACCACCTGGCTAGCGCACTTTTGTCAAAACTCAGTACGTAGTTTGGTAAAATAATGCTATCTTTTATTGTAAAAAAATATAATACCTACTTAAGTAAAGACAGCTTTGAATTATTATTTAACTTACAGTCAAAAACTCTATAACCTTAATTTTTTAGGAGTATGAATTTAAAGAACATAATTTCCATAGATCCAAATAGTGAGTACCCGTGTCTAGCCAGGTGGCCTGTCGAGACTGTCGCCGCGGAGTCGTGCCTCTATTTTAATTGGACATGACGAATCAAGTTTGATGGAAAAACTGGGCGGAGACTGTTTGTGGAGGTGACTGCGTCATGTTTTTTACTATTTCTAGTATTATTATCATTGTCATCAGCCTTTTTCAGTCCACTACAGGGGGGCTACCACGATGTACTAATGCCATTCAGTTTAGGACCTAATCTGAATCCCGATGTGTCAGTTCCATAGAATAACTGTCAAAAACTGAGAAATTGAACCTAATCTGAATCGCATTTAAGTAGATCATGGTAGGCCCCCTGAGCACAGTCCTCTCCTAAGTTGCGTACCTATTGGACTATGACGCGTTAGGAGGTATAGATCCGGGCCGTTTAAAATATTTTTAGTCAGAAAAATGGCGACCATTGTTAAGTCCTGACGTAATGGAATTAATGTTTGCATTGTGATCGAACGACCTTTAAAATTTTATTATCCACTTCAATCAATCAATCAATCAATTCAGTTTATTTGCAGTAAAACATAAGAATGCATGCAAATATAATTTTACAAAATACGACATTACATGTCTGGTAATGTCAAGGCTAATATTAAAAACTATGTCAAATAATAGAAAAACAAATGTCAATTGAAATCAGCATAAGGCACATGAATACAAAAATAAAAACAACAGAAAGAAAAAACAAAAAACCAAATAAAAATAAAACATTAGGATTACAAGATAATAAATGAAAAATTATACAATTTAATCTTACCTACACAAATGTCAAACAATATCCTAATCTAAAGCTCTTGCAAAGTATTCCTTAATGGAGTAGAAAGGTTTACTAATAAAGTACTGTTTCAGTTTTCTTTCAAATGTTCTGAGGTCCTTGCAGTCTTTTATATGGTCATCTAATTTATTGTAAACCCTTATAGCAGTGTTGTTTAAACTTTTGTCAAAGTATCTGAAATTGCTCTTTGTTACCAAAATGTCATTCTTATTTCTAAAGTAGCCTTGAATATTCGGACGAGCAATTTTAAAGTGGTCTTTATTTTTAAAAACATATAAGCAAACAGAGTAAAGGTAAAGAGAGACAACTGTGAATATTTTGTAATCCGTAAACATATGTCTATGTGTTGCAGGCACATGAGACCATCCTGCAAGATACCTTAATGCTTTCTTTTGTTTTAAGAGTACATCATTAATGTTGAAACCATTTCCCCAGACTTCTATACAATATCTCATAATGCTTTCGAAATATGCAGAATAAGCCATTTTTAAGGTTTCCCTATCAGCAAAGATGGATAAGCTCTTTAACGCGTAACATGCACTAGCCAGCCGGTTACTTATGTTCTCGATTTGCTTATGCCATCTTAGAAATGGGTCTAATTCGACACCTAAAAATCTTACAAGTTCACATTTAGCAATAGGAATGTTACAAATGGGGTCTGGGCTGGCGAATCCCCGACGGAAGATCATGCAAAAAGTCTTACTTAATGATGAACGCCATTTTGTTATTTTAGAAGGCACTTGGGACTTAGGAGGATAGGTCCATAACGGAGGTCCATGATCACCGTGCTGGAAAAATGGGTTGGGGATCGCAGTAATGTGTCCTACTGGAGCATTCCATTGAAACGTCTACTTTTTGTCGCTTACGTTTCGCTATGGTAGCTACCCTAAGAAAATATGCTGCCTGCTAGGAAACACTGTCAATCTTAATCTTCTCTTAATCCTTGATATGTTATTTTTATACAGTAAATCAGCTTACTCAGCTCAGCTTCAAAAGTATTGAAAAACCGTGTCGCTTACGACATGTTTTCATGGAATGCTCTACTGTCCACTATGATGACTGCCCATAAGTATTGCTCATTTCTAGTATGGTCATCTTTAGTCTTCTATTCAGTAACACTTCAATACCTCCCACATCTTGTAGGTATCGTAGGAGTCATTCCTACGATACCTACAAGATGTGGGATGTGGGTAGGGTAGTGACAATATGTACGTATTCTTACAGCCGTCACGACGCGGGCATTTATACGGCGGATAAACAGTATCCAATAGCCAAAGTAATTGGTTAATATTAGTTAAGTGCATTTAAAGTATGTTTGGAAAGTGAAGGCAGATGAAAGTATAAGGCAATAGATATATGGGCCTGTCGTACTACCAGCTATGGTATTCTCTTATTCACAAATTCGACGCTGCGTTCCTCAACGTGCTCGACGTCGAGACAGCCTTGTCTAAAATCCTAGCTGTTTTATTTGACATTAGGAATCGAGGCTGTGGGCGAGTTCTTCGCTGTTTTTCGTTAGAGAATACGAAGTTCGTACATTAAACGTCAAACTCTCGACGCAGTGTAGTTCCAGCTCACGCCGCATTCGTCGCCGAGCACTAAGATTTGAAATCGAATTGGAGATCAAAAATGTAAACAAATGGGATATCACCACAAAAAAATTATCGCGAGAGGTGGGTAATTAATCTAAAATCATTGAAATACTTTTAAAAAATGCGCACATGCATGTCACTGACGGTAGGTATAGTTTTTAAATATTTTACTAATTTTTAATATCATACATTACTTTTTTAATCATATATTTCTCTAGTTTTAATAAAATGTAGGGTGTTTAATTTATACTACTGGCAATGATAAGAAGTTTTAAACATTTGGTTCGCAGTTTTAATAATGTAGGTACTGAAAAGGAGTTAAAAAATAAAAAAGTTTTATACCACTGGAATGTCATTTTATCATTGACTTTATAATGTCATGTCATTGTCATAGATTGTTTACATTTTAGATCTCGAATTCCATTTCAGAGCTTAGTGTCGTTCAAAGGATATTAGTGAATACCATTTTTAGGCTCGACGCTGCCGCAACGCTGCCACAGCGCTGACAGCAAGACGGTTTCCTTACCTTAGTGAATAACAATGCAGACGTCTTCGTTTTCCGCACATTCACTAAAATAATAATAAATAAACTAACTCAGTTAAATGTTGCTTCTGTTCTTCGACTATTGAGATTGATGCTTAGGATCATGTCGAAACATGGTTCAAGTATACTATATTTGGGTGTTTTTACGGTATTACCACAAAAATGCCAACGTTCAGGCAACGAGATCTTCAAGCCTTTGAGTAAATTCTGGGGTAACAAAATATTCCTTTATCTAAACAAGTCATGAAGGCTGCATGTTACATGAATTTATGCAGTGTTCATTTTATGGAACAAAGCGGCTTTTGTTTACGCTATATTACTCGCGTATTGTGTGTAGCTTCCTAAAATTACTAAGTCATATATTTATAACGCCTATATTCAAGTTGTACCATTCTTCCTTTTGCAAAATATTATTTCTAGTATTTCTTTTTTAGCTTAGATTTCCACACGTTAGTCACTTAAAATTACACAAAATATAAATACAGTCGCTATCAGATATATCGTAGCGTCCGAAGCGCTCAAAAATATCTGAACATGCCTTTATCTTTATGGCAATGAAGTCGTGTTCAGATATTTTTTAATGCTCCGGACGCTATTATATACCTCGCACCTTTAGAATGAAAGTAACCTAATCCAAAATGTTCGAATAAGGAATGTTAAGCTTTTAGGTGTCCTTAATTAAGTACATCATCATTCCTAAATTTTGGAATGATGATGAATGATCTATTGGGTCACTTTCATTCTAAAGGTGCGATTGACAATTGTAAAATTAGTTACATTTTGTGTAATTTTATGCGACATTAAATTTAGATGCAAGATTCAGCATCGCTGCATTTACCGGGTATTTCATCATCATAATCAGCCTATGATAGTCCACTGCTGGACGTAGGCCTCTCCTGTTAACTATGCGCATAGACGCATTAGAAGGTAAATGCCCATAATCGCCACGCTGGGCAAGCGGATTGACGATCACAGTAATGCGTCCACTATGATGAAGCTGCTGCCCATCATCAATCTTTTATGAAATAACTAATGGTAAGTGACACTTCAATTCCTTAGTCGACTCTTACGACACCCGCAGGAGGAGTTAGGGTGGTGACAAATGTATTCTTACTGCCGTCATCACACGGCAAACCAACTTAACCACGGCTAACCGGGTATTTAATGAGTTGTAACTATCTATATTTTATTAATCTGTTCAAATCTAGTGCGAAATATGATGGCGTGAACATAAAATATTAAAAATAACTATTATGAATCACGATTGTTCTCACACATCAGCGCGTGAGAAAAAATCACAGTAAAACGGAGTTACGGCTAACTGTCCGGCAATTAACAATTCGAATGGCAACGACAGTTATACCTACAGACCGAATATGATTCGTCTCCATTAGACTAGCCATATATCGAAACCTCTATCCCACTCCAGCTGGAAGTATGTGAACGGAATACACTGCTAGTTTCGTGTTTTACGGATATCTGTGGTAGTTTTTACCTCAGGTAGGGTGATCACAGGTGGATCGTGATTCTCGGATTTCGGGCATCGAAAATTGTCGATAATCGGTCGTCAGCTTGAAGTTTTTTCGGAAAAGTTCGGTGCCTGATCGATTTTCTGTCGGATAGTGCACGCACGTGTCGCTGCGATTCGTCGCAGCGGCGCGGAGCGATTGAGCTGTGTCCACTGTCACTGGTCCAGTTCTAGCAGGTGTATGTACTTTATAGTTTTTATTTACCTATAGATTAGTCCTAGCATAAATGCGAACATTAAATATTGTCTAAGTAACCGATATTTGTTACCATGGCCTATATCACTGCTATCAGCCTTTCACGTATTTTTTATTACGCAGTCACTTTTGAGATACTTAGACGTTCATCAATTTGAAAACCTAGGTTTCCGGAACTCTCATCGATTTCAGCGTTATTAGTTAACATGCGCAAAATTTTAACATGAAAATCTATTGGAACCGATTTTGACACCATTCTCAGGCCCGGATAATTTAACTTTCATATTCTATTAAAATTCACCTGTTCAAAATTGCTTCCTAAGAAAGCTGTTTAGAGGCGTAACGAAACCATTTGCTTGGCGAAAATCCACAATCACCCAACAATAATTCGGAGCGGCACTTGTCGATGCGCCGGCGTCGCCAACCATTATCGTTCTCACGAGAAATCATTCGGCGGCATTCCGGACAAATGTCCACAGAATTCTCGATCAAACGCGAAAGTCGTGCATGTCCACCGATCGGTTACCCAAAAAAGTACTAAGTTCAATAGATCGGCTCTTGCTTTTTGCCCGTTTATTGACAATCGAAGAAGAAACTTAAGCATGCCTGGTCTCGAACTTAAGAATTAATCAATGTGTTTTTGTTTAAATTTTAGCTTTGGGAACGAAAATATTTCCTAGTAGAGCATGCAGGCTTTAAACAAGAAATAGGTGATAAGTAAGCAGAACAATTATATAAATTTGGTAACTGTTCTTGATGATTCCATAGCTAAAAGCAAATGCCGATACGAGTATGTGGGAATTTCGGGTCGTTGAAAATTCAAACCATTTTGTTTAAATCGATAGGTGGCGTGCCGTTTTTGTTACATACAACGTTTTCTGTTTATTTCTGATGGTCCTTTATAAACAGTTAATATTATTCTGGACAAAAAGAAAGAGGGTGTCGACACGCTGTTTTGTTTTTTAATTAACAATGGACATGACAGTTTCTTTTGACGTTGGACCTCTCGCTGCGACCCCTTAAAGGAAAGCGTCTGGGGTGTTGTTTTGAACAAATTATTAGTCTGGTTTAGCATAGAGCGGTGGACAATCGCTCGTGATTCTTGTAAGTAGATTCTTAGTGTCTATGAAAACAATGATTTAGTTATAGTGAGTGAGTCATCGGTAGCTATTAGTCGTGCATTATTGTCTTACAGCGCGCCCTGCGCCCGGCGCGCGCGCCGCTGGAGGGCTTTGCTTGTTTACTAACATTTTATTGAGGTGTTATGTCTAACGGCTCCTTTGGAAGGTGGAGTATAGTGATGCACTGACAATGATTGAGTGAAGGTGTTCACCAATGGATGATTGATTTATGTCTTTGTTGATTGAATTAATATTGAAACATCTCGGCAGTGATTAATAAACGATGGCGATCTGAAAAATAAAAAAATGCGTAATTAATAAAATTCGATCCATTAGTAAATTAAACACTATTCTTGAGCTTATATTTACGATATATCCTGTTAAAATCAATTATTTAGATGTGTAACGAAGAATGTCGGAATTTTGTCGGCCTCCGTAGCCTAGGTGGTAGTGACCCTGCCTACGAAGCTGGAGGTTCCGGGTTCGAATCCCGGCGAGGGCATTATTTGTGTATTTATTTATCACAAATATTTGTTCCTTGGTCATGGTTGTCTATGTATTTAAGTATCTATATGTATCTATCTATTATATATATCGTCGCCTGGTACCCACATCACAAGCCTTAATTGAGCTTACCGTGGGACTAGGTCGATTTGTGTAACATGTCCTAAGATATTTATTATATTTATTTATATGTCGTGGTTGCTGGGTAGTTAGGCAAAATTATGCTATATAATTATATTCCCATAGATACATTAATAATTAAGTATTACAGAAATTTTATCAAAAAAAATTCACACCAGATATGGAACAATTATTTATCATTTACAAGTTTACATTAAAAAAAAACTAGTATTACAAGATGCTAAAAATAATCGTATTCATTGGAAACTTTGATGAATGACTTACCTAATCTATGGCTTTTAATTTTTTGCCAGGCTTGTTACACAAATTGGTATTTATTTAGTAAATTTTTAATTTCTTCTCATTCCCTACAAAATAATGGTTATTCAGTCGTCTATATTAATCGATAGATTAATCATATATCAACAGGGTGAGATCAGGAAAATCGAGAAAAAATCTCCTAATTATAAGTTAATTGATATTTTACTATCAATCAAGCATAATTAGCAGATTTTTTTTCGCTATTTCTTGGTTGTCTCAATAGTGTAAGCGTGAGCCTATATAGTACCCTGTTCACTCTTGTTCCACGTCCCAGATGTCACTCTGTATATCGTTAGTGTACCTACCTAAGAACTGACAAGGTAGTGAATACATAATACCTAAATTCATATTTTTGGATCAAAGCTTAAAAAGCCAAATTAATTTCCTTAATGTTTTTGGTTCTTCGGAGTGATTATTTATGTACCTACATTTAAAATATGAAATAATAACGTATTAATTTACAACACGTTGCTGTTTGGGTATGTAAATGCTATGTATTTAGAAATGTTTAGGTATTTTCTCTTATAACCTATATTTTGTACCTATTACTATAGAGTAGGTTGTAAAAAAACATGGCTTCGAAAGTTAAAATATCATTGTATTAAAACAACAATTATTCAGGGTTTTTTGAATAGGCGTCAAATTATTAATCAACGGCAAAATTACTCTCCATATGTCGTAACAATCTGCTATAAGGTGATTTATTACTTTATGAACACATGATCTATAGTCGAACGAGCAAAGACGGCGTTAACAAGCATTGTCCCATCGCCATCAAAATTGACTTACTATTCGTAGACTCTATTATCATTGTTATAAAGGTGACAAGCATTCAGTTATCAAACGGGCAGTATTGTCCAATGCGTTCATTTGTTTCGTGAAACAAAGGCAGTTAGGGTGAATCCTGCGCATAAAGCGGGTAACAGTAAGACGAGCGATTTTATTGTTTTACTGCATCGCTCCCGAAGCCGCAGGAGGTAGCACCCTAAATATTGAGTAAGTAGTTGATAAGAGCGGGATGGAATTCTTGAAGAGGGTTCTGCTGGTTTATTTCGGAGCCCTTTCTGTAAAACTTACCACATTGGCGTGAACAGTTAGACAAATCGTTTAATATAAAAATACATGTTTCATCTTTATGGTACTTAAGCGTCAGAATTTATATTTTATAGGTATTAACAATTGGTGTGAGTGTAATTTGTCTAAACGTGAATGTGTAGTGTCTTATAAAATATTCTCTATTTTATGTGGTGTATTTGTTGATCTTAAACAAATACAATTCTATAGGGTAGGAATTTCTTTGGAATATTAGATATTATTGAATATAAAAATATTTACCATAGATATTTATCAGAATTGTTTAAAATTGGATAAAATGCATAATATTGACATACGTGCAGAAAGAATTAAAATATTATTATTATATCAATAAGTAAATTTGTTTTTCCAAAATGTATTTGCCTTACGTATTATAGTCTTACGAACTTCTTCAAAATATTTATGTTTGAGTTTCCCGTCATTTATAAATCTAAAATTCTTAAAATACACGAGGATTTATATTCTCACACATTTTATTAGTAAACAAAACGATTCCAAATGAGCCAGAAGGTTCCACCGAAATTTTACAGAACCCTACAACGTTTGAACTAAATTACAGACAATTAAGTAGATTTACAACCGTCACCGTTCCCGGAACGTTCACAAAAGTCTACTTACGAGTAGCAATTTGCCTTGACAATATTCAATTTCTTGTAATTATTGTCTTTCAGAAATTTCACAGGCCTTAAACTGTTTGATACAAGTAATATTTATTTATGTTTTCAGACAAAAAGGACTATACATATATATACCTACATACTTACTGGGTAGGATTTTGTTTCTTGTTTTATAAATTAAGTAATTACCTTAATTGATTTTTGATTTGTGTGTGATAGGCAAATAATTATGTATACATTATTATTTATTAACACTTAATAATATGTTATTATGTTGTTTATTATGTTCATGTGGTTGTTTTCAATTCGCCCTAAGTTAAAAATAAAATGAAAATTTAAACTTTTTACACTAGGTGAAGAAACGTAGCCGAGGCGGTAGAGAGCTAGGTTTTACATGTCTGCGTCATGTCTGTAGTTTCATTAATGATTGTATTAGATGTTGTATGGATTTTAATTGCTCTGTAGTCTTCACTAGTTTAGTTACCAGCTCTAAACTAGGTATTTAAGTATATTATGTTTGCTATTATCTAAATAATATCTATCTTAATAATAACTATTCGTTTAAGGGTAGCCGGAGTACAACAAGAGATCCGCGTCCTAGTCTTAGCGATAAGCGAATTTTTATCATATAATGGTTTCCTCTCCTATCCTTAAAAAAAAAGAAATATATTTTTTGTACCTATTGATATATTGATTCATCGGGCCTAGATTAATTGATGAGGCGTGTTTGATAGGATTTTGCGTCAATTTGTCGTTTGATATCGATGATCAAACGCCCACCAGAAATGTAATGAAAACATGGTTGAATAAATCGCTACATTTTGGCTAAATTATTCCAAAATGAATGAATTCAATGAATTGGAATATCGTGACGATTGATTTGGTACTTTATTACAGGACGTGTCATTTTGATGACCTCCCGTAGCCTAGTCACTGCCTAGGAAGGACTCCCGATGAAGGCAAATTTTTATTATTGTTTATTATAAATATTAATTTCTTATCCGCAGACGTTTTCTTAGAAGTTAATTTAAGTACTATATCTACATCTGGACATTTATCCGAGCGTTTCAAGCGCCATGACTTCGGTGGAAGCCTTATCACACGAATCCCGTGAAAGATGCAAGAACTTTTGGATATATTGGTAGACGTACCTAGTTGACAACTACCAAGATATCCAAAAAATGTATGAGATACCCACGGAAATTGGGTAATAATGTAGCCACTGAAGTCACGGCGGTTGAAATGCTCGGAGAAATGCCCATCTATACTTTATACTGTAAAATATTATATCGTTGCTGCCTTACAACGCAAGAGTTGATAGACCTTACCATGAGATTTGGTCCATTTGTGTGAGGTTATCTCATGACATTTAACAATATATTTATTGATGTTAACCTGCGTTGACAGAGATAATGGTTTAGTTAGCTTTTAGTAATGCAAGTCGCGCTAGTAATAAAAACTGTAATTACTGACTGACAATGACAGAAGCATTTGAGAGGTAAATACTTAGCTTTGCGCTTTTCAGAGGCAAGATTGCAATCATGGCAACCGTTTAATTTTGTTTGACAGTACCTATATAATAATTAGTTTAAACATATCGTTGTATCCTTTGAAAAGAGCCACTGTTGCAATAGTGACGTTTTGTTGTTATTGTAAAATTTAAACCTTCGGCTCAATATGATAGGACTTGGAAGAATATTGAAATGCTAATTTTTTTTCAGTATATTTGCAGTTTTTTTGCAAACAGCTACAACTACAACTATCCCATGGCTATTGCGGAATCAAGCCACAAATATCGGCTGCTCAAAGTCAAATTTAAGTATGTCCATTTTTGCAAATTTTACAGGAGAGCAAAAAAACGTAATTTGTCATTTTCATCGACAAATAAACTCAAAATTAATTCAAATTTATTGTCATGGCGGTTAACACTATAATGTAAATTTTTTGATGATTTTTAGTTTTATTTCTCAGTTTAATCACAAATAATAAGAAATGTTTTCAGCTTTGTCGCACACCCACTTTTTGGGAACAACCGTCAACGTAAAAACAAGCAAGTCTGACATGCTTGATTTTAGGTTTGTTGCATTGTGCTAAAATGTAGGGGAAAATGAGGCAGTTACGTCTTTTTGCTTTTGTTATAAAAAGTATTTTGTCGAATTCTCTAAAACAACTAGATCGAATATGTTCAAAATCATGTTGCGAGTAGATTGCATCATGTCCCATATTTCTGATATTTTTTCATATTTTTTAGACCTGCCGATAAAAAATTAAGGGGTGTAGACACATTTTTTTAGACTTTCTGGAATATTATTTCTGAAAGTATTCCATTAATCAAATTATTGGTAAAGAAACCATAAACTTATTTTAAAAAACCTATCATATGATGTATTACAAATTAACATTTGGATAAAAAAAAATTTGTGAACTTTAGATACATGTATGGGATGCCCCCCCTTAAAAAATGTTAATTTGCAATTTATATTCAAAACTCAGTAGCAACACACAATATATACCTTGAGCTGAAATTTCATAAACGTACGCTAAACAGTTACAACAGAAATCGCTGTTACATACAGACGGACACACAGGCAGGACGCAAATGACTTCCGCTTTTACTTAAAAATCTTAAAATATACGTATAAACGTCTGGTTAGTTTAAAAGCCAAACGCTGAAATCAAGCATCTCCAGAGACAATTTGAATTTCAAGTATTTATCTCATTTAGAGATACTGCTTTCCAGCGTGGATCTGGACTAAATGCTTGGTTTTAGCGTAGATGTTGAGGGAAATTGGACAACGCTGAAAACATTTCTTGTCTATAACTTCAAAAATAAGGGGTTTAGAAGAAAATTTTTGATGCAGAAAAATGCGTTTTGGGTTCCTTTTTAAAAATATGCAAAAAAACAAAAACTGAAAAAAATGGACATACTGATGCTGACCTTGCCCACTACCGCAAAATCGAAATTCGTAAATTTGTATATTGAGAGAGACAAATCCTCGAAATTTACGAATTTCGTTTTTCGCGGTAGGGCCGCTTGTTCTATTACAACATTTGTTTTAACACAGATTTCAGAAGGCGAGGATACTTTAACAGTGCTAGATGTATTATAAATCATTCTGTAAGGAAGCAATCAATCTATTATAAATCATTCTGTAAGGAAGCAATCAATAACAGGTTGCAAATCTGTCATCGGTTGAGTAAAGCCTTTGCACTGCCACCCACCGGTAGCATCATAGTTTGGTTTCCAACAATGCATGCTTTCTATTGAATCCGAAACAAAAGTGCAGAGCACGTTGGTCTCAATAGTCTTGTTTGTGGTTTTGATACAACGCAAAGGCATCATGGGGGTTTTACTTGCTACCGAACAGTAACCAGGCCTTTGTTCTAATGACGGCATGACGTCCGAAATTGTGCGGTTAGCCGTACATTAACGAATAATTTTTCACGCTAAGAAAATTAAGAGGTAACAATCTGGTTTCTGTGGCAGCATAATTGAATTTGTGGTACTTTGTTTATTTCGAAGCGTGAAGTGGTTCTCAGTAAATATTTGTGTACTCAGATTCTTTTGTGCAGACAACTTACTCGTAAGTACCTATGTAAGTTACACTATACTAGACTTCCTTTTTCCATTAGATAGGCATCAATAATGTATATTTATCCATTAGCATTTATATATTACATGAATGATTAGAGTTTATTTAATGTTATTCAACTGATATTAACATAAACCTGACAGAATTTGACTTCTCTATATATTGATATGATTATTATTTATTCTAAATTTCTTGTATGTTAAGAAATATAGAATAAGATTTTACTCCATAAATATAAATATTTATAGGTAAATACAAAAGGAGCAAGTCTTTGTTTAATTCTCAGTCAAGGCTATGAACATAAGATGCCTTCATCATTTGAAATGTCCTTAATGAAAACGTTCAAAAACACTCTCCAGACTTCTCTCGAGCCACCCAGGCATTGCCACACACAACTTATGGGCGTTACTACTTTGTCACCTTCTGAATGCAACAGACACCATCAAAAGAACGTGTACTTTACATCTCGCTATGAAAGAACTGGCCGACTAATTCGTGGCTAATGCATCAAATACTGCCAGAAAAGAAATAAAATGAAGACCGTTCGATTTTTGAAAAAACACCGCCGTGACGTTTATGCTCGACTCTTTGTGTGTGGCGTCACATTCATGAATGGAAGCGGGGTGTATCGTAATAGGTGTGAAGTGTTCGCCTTTTGTTGCTTGTTTTTCGAGACAGGTAATGCCATCAGAAGTCGACAGGATCTGCCAATAATATACGACGAGTGACGTTGGCGCTGGTAATGTAATATCAAGAGCTATGTATCATCATCATTACCCTATGAGCGCCCACTGCTGAACATAGGCCTCTGTTCTCATACTTACTCTTATACTTGATTATCATGTAAAATATTATGGTAACAAATAACTGAAATAACTTGAAGATTTCTCCTAATTGAGTAGGAACTTACAAACTTCTTGAGACTGCTCAACTTCGTCTTAACTACTTAATGACTTGTGTAAATAAAATATTAGTTATACGCCGACATTAATTCGCATTTTATTAATTCGGTACTAAATTCTTGATCATTATGTCGCAAATTAGTACCTCCCTATAAATAAACAATTGTATAATACAAGTAGGTACCGATATAATCTTAATTATGTACTAGAATTTAATAAGGACTCGTGTCTCTTTAAATAAGGCACTTAATTCGAGCAGGAATTCCAAGTATTAAAATAATGCAGTTGTACCCCCGCTGCTGCCGTAATAAAATGACTTGCATTTGCATTTATTAGTTAGTTAGCAACTGAAGCTGCTTTGAAATTTCACTAATTATTTTCACGGTATTAAGAGCGACAATATTTTTTAATAGTTATTCATAGGGTGTATAATATTATAAAATATCAAATTTCGTATAATGACAGCCATACTATAATAGCTTTTATCAATATCTTTGACTTATTTCGATTTTAATTTCTGGCTAAAAAAACGAGGATTTTTTCCAATGTCATAAGAGTAACACATTAATTAAACATTAGTTATTTCATTTAATTGATTTTAAAAAAGAACTCGCAAAAACACGTTTAAATGTAGGCTATGTTATGTTGCCTATAAGATTAATCAGGCAAAGTGAAGGGAAACATTTCCAGAATATTATATTTTAGGAATATTATAGGAATATTTTATTTTCAGTGTTTTAACTCCTTGGTATTCTGGAAATATTTTGAAATTACAGCTTGCAGTTCTAGTGGCATAAATAGAACTTCAAAAACAAACGATATTCGGTTTTTAAACGACTTAAAAAAGGAGGAGGTTATCAATTCGACGGAAACTTTTTTGAAGTAGGTACTACCTTCTAAGAGTTAATCAGAATATAATAAATCTGGGCAATTCTTTTTATTAAAAATACACTACATAACAACAAGTTACAGGAAGCAAATAAATAACAAATTAAATTGTTATTTTCTTCCCCTGACTTATTTTTCTGTAGTGTATTTTCATAGAAGTATATGTTTTTGGTTTTATACATTAACATAGGCCAAGTTTTAGATTCATACAATAATTATCAAAATTAATATTTAATTAAGTCTCAAAAACGATGTTTAATGGTGAGAATAATCATTCCGGTGTTATTCACTACAATAGGTCCCCGCCGGAAATGAATTCTTGTGAGCCTTGCGTCTTCAGCAGAACTTTTTCTGGCAGATTTCAGAAGAAATATGGCAGCCCATTGCAGGAGTTATCAAAGAGATTGTTCTTGTGTGTAATTTACTTCGTAAATCTGATGATGTTTGCCGTGCAGACAACGGTAAAATTGAAGAAAAATATAGCGCCCCTGAGGGTATCCAGTATATTTAAATATTCTTCAATAAGCATTATATCATGGTATGATCTTACACAAATCTACCTAGTCCTATTATACAACGACTTATAAAGATACTTAAATACTTGGAAATCACCGAAGAAACAAAAAATCGTTATAAACGCACGAATTAGTGCCTTCGCCGGGATTCGAACCCGCAATCTCTAACTTAATAAGCAGGCTTACTACCAACTAAGCTACGGAGGCTGATAAATGAAAAAAACTAAAATTATATGCAAAACTTTAAGAAAACTTGACACAGAGCACAAACTTAGAGTTTAAAAAATATGAAAACCTGCTCACCAAAAAACAATCAATATGTGTTTTTACCGTTGTACGTATTTTTCTGTGCCTATCTCTAAAAGTTTTGTTAAAGGTTGGTAAAGGAACTTAAGTACCTAAGTCACCTGTTGTAGTAGTCACCTATTTCAATTTATATAGACAATAAAGACATACTCGTATAATTAAACAGTTAAACTCACGTGTAGGTATATAGTCACTACGATAATTGAACACACTAACTATTAATTAGCCTAAGTTCTGTTAAAAGGTAAATTATCCAATTTAAAAATAATTTAACTAGTAATTCATACCGTAGTAACATGACAAACTTAAGCAAGAAATTTTATAATGGAGCATTCCATGAAAACATGTCGTAAGCGACACTGTATTTTCAATACTTTTGAGAAATTAAATTAGTAAGCTGAGTTACGGCATAATAATAACATATCAAGGCTTTAAGATTAGCAGTGTTTCCTAGCAGCTAGCATATTTTATTAGGGTAGCTACCATAGCGAGTCGTAAGCCACAAAAAGTAGATGTTTCATTGAATGCTCCTAATTATCATTGCTTTTTATGATCATAATTAAATACTAAGAGCTACTAGCAGTTTAGCCGGATAACCAGCCGCCTTGGTTTTGGCCTATTTATAATAAAAATAAAAGTAGTTAGGTATGAAGAGTTGCGTGGCCGAAAACTAAATTTAGTTTTTTTCAACAGAGTCCTGCCATCTTTTCTTCAAAAAAATCTTATAATTTAATACAAATATCCCAAAACGTCCCGCAACAAGGAAAACGCGAAAGGGTAACTGAGCGCGGATCGACCCCCTCTGTCCTTACTACGAGTTGGCGACATGAACTAACTCGCACCAATCAATAGGCGAGTGAACTTTTTCACTTTTAGGGACACACAATTAGTGTACGAAATAAAAAAAAAACAGTAATTGTAGTCAGGTTTTTAACGAAAATTATGTAAGTACTAAATTTCAATAAAAACTCGGTTTTGGTGTTATTTTATAAACTATAAGCGATATTCTATTATAAAAACGCTGATTAAGTTTAAATTCCTAAACTTAATAGTACTTATTGATCTTTACGAATCTGACAGCAATTAAGGTTTTTTAAAATCACGCTAATTGTACACCAATTTTTGGAACACCCTTAAAAGTGAAAACGCCCGAGTACGAGCAAGATAAATTTCTTTGTGATTGTCTACGAAATTGGCGTTTTGTATGGATAATTTCAATCAAAACAATCCACATTTGGCCAATGTTATCGACACTTCCAAAGTATGTTCTGATTACCTTTATTTCATTATATATATCTAAACTGTAAACATATGGGAATTCATTAGTCATGTTCAAAGTTTACATTAAAAAAACTATTATTTTTGCAAAAAAACAATTTATTTCATTGTGCACATTTGAAAATAAAAGGAATACCTACCAGAGTTATAAGTTACTGAAATTATAAACCTAGGAACCATAATATTGACGATTAAAAATGTCATTGTCTCAGATAAGGATCTATTTTACATCATCATCATCATTATATCAGCCGAAAGACGTCCGCTGCTGAACATAGGCCTCCTCCAAAGATTGCCATATTGCCATATAGAAAGATCTATTTTATATAGCTAAAGTAAATTACACAAACGTTAGTGGTTCGTCGCTTGGCCATTATTACTCGTGGTAAGGTCTGAGTCCAACCCCGACCTATAAACCGCAATGTCAATGTCACAGGCGACGTGATGATTATACATAGATATTGAGGGGCCGTCTGGGAGCCTCGTTCCAACTTTGTCTTTAAATTCAATCAAAAGACAACGTTCAAATTGTTCAATAAATGTAATATTAAATGTATCATGCGTTTCATCAGTTTCATGTACCACAATTTGTGTATTATTTGAATAGGTCTGTACACATTTATCATTGAAAATAAAGGTACGAGTATTTTATCTAATTTTAATGCTCTAAGTATCTATTTTGCTATTAGAATAGCTCTATTTAGTAAATAATAAGTTTGTCTGGGATTGTATGTTAGGAGTCATAACATACAATCCCAGACAAACTTATTATGACTTATCAGATAGGTACTATTGCAAAATTGAAAACTTACTCGTTTTGACATTAAGTAGTAACCAGTTAGATAAATATAAAAAAATAGTTTATTAAAATTACCGCGCCAAATATTTTTTTTTTTTTTTTTTTTTATTTATTGAGAAACAAACAGTCGTACAGTTACAATGATCAAATGACTAAGAAAATATCAAACAGACCTTTAGTTTCATGACTTTACAGAAAAAAAATAATACGTCGCTAATACACATCAAAAAAGTAAGTAGGAATTCACTATAGTTACAAACCATCGTAAATTTATGGAACATAATATTAAGAATATTAAGAACTGTTGCCACTTGAGTAAAAATTAGAGTTGAGATTTATGACATAACATACAGTGTACGGTCGGTTCTAACAATATATTGAAAACTTAGATTACTAAACCCATTATAGTGATAAATTGTCTATTGTCCCCTATGTAAATACTTTTCGTTACTCCAATAACATTCCATGCCCGATTATTATCGTCATAACGTTTATGGTTAAAAATAAATTCAAAATGGCCGCTCAGCTTAGGGAACGAAATAATCAGGGCAGTGATGGTCTTTTATTTACTTTTGACAATTTATTTTAGAAGGGAGCGTGTGTGGGGCTGGGAGACGGTTCCGCCATGGCTTGTTTGTGAGGGGGACACATTGTTATAGGTTAGGGTCGGTGGAACACATCGAATAGCGAGAATGCATTTTCATTCTACGTATTTAATTACGATGTATGTCGTTTGTAGTGAAATTGTGAGAATGTAGGGTATGAAAGCTGTTAAATCTTGCCAAGTTTCAGAATTTTTGAGTTACTCACATTACGGCTTGCTACACAATCCCCGGATAAAAAATTAAATATGTGCGTCACATATAAATATCACTATCCTTTAGCGTTTGGATATATAAAGAAAAGGACATCTAGCATTTTAACATATATTTTATAAGTTACGTATAATGGTAAAACAGGGCCTTATTATTGTGAAATGTTAATAACATATTACGTTATTGCAGTTCAGTAATATTACGGTTTTATTAACATTTTTCTGCTACAAAAATGTAATTTTGTTTTATGATTTCAATACCTACGCATATTTAAATAACATACTTATTTTAAGTCCTCGTATAGGTAACATGTAGGTATAGATATTATTATCGTGAATTGTTATTTAATTGCAATTCCATTGCTAAATTCATACGCAACATGTTTTAGATCCCAATAACACTAAAATATTCCAAGTATTTTCCGAATGCAAGGAACAATGTTTAATATTGTGGCTTTGTACTAATTTTGATGTAATGGCGCTCTCAACAGTGGTGGTTTGCTACATTATTACGTACCTACATTAATATTGAGGTTTTAAATACATACATTTAAATATCTACTCAGATATTAACATTTTGTACTAACTAGTTACAGTAAATTGCCATAAGTAATGCAAATCGGTTATTGGGAAGAGACAAATAATATTGCATAAATGTCAATAAGTTAAAGAGGGACAACGCTCTATGAAGCCGAGTCTCTTTCCCAAGAACCGGTGTGCATAGTACATTGTATCAAGTTTAGGGCGGAAAGTGGCGGCAACTGGATGCTTAGCCAAGTTGCCAATCGCTAGCGCTTGGTAGCTTATCGTAGTTTTCCCTCTCTGTCACTCTTGCATATTAGTGCGACAAAGACTGTTAGCTGCCTTTCGCTTACGATTGACGATTAAGCGTTAGCGATTGGCAACTTGGCTAAGCATGCTGATTCGATGGTAGCCGAACGTTTACGAGGTGTGTAAGTTTCCCTATTCACGCAATTAATAAATACGTTTTTCGGAATATAAAATGAGATATTAAACTATAAACTCTTGCTAATTATCAATTAATAAAAGTTTTATCTGTCGCTTACTGATAAAATAGTCGCATTATTTTAAGGTGTATAATAATCATTGGTAATGGTAGGCAATACCTACCTCATTAGGCATCCTTTTAAATTGCAATATGCGTTCCGAAATTATATCCTGCCTTCTTGCCGAAAATTGTATTTCCGAATTTCACTTCCCAACCAACTTTTCGCAAAAGTGTCATTCGGCCGAAAAACATTTGGCAATTAATTATTTCGCAACCATATCATTTCCCACCCCATAGTTGGGAAATGAAAATTATCCACTACACTAGGTTAGGTTAGGTTGGATTATGTAAAGTTGGGAAGTGAAATTCGGCAATACAATTTTCGGCGAAAAGGCAGAGAACCGTTTCGAAAATTGGGATGTATGAAGTAAGTACGAAATCCGCAAATATTGGGCATTTTTCTCTGTCATTCTAATGACTCCTTCGATGGAGTGACAGAGAAAAAAACCCCGAATTTTATGAACTTCAGTGTTTGCGGTAGGGCATCAGACGCCTTCACTTTCCGCACAGACTAACATATTACTAAAATTAAGTTTTAAAGCCAGACGCTGGAATCTGTGAGTAATGAGAGTCATTCAACAGAGCTTCGGAAACAGCATTAACAAAAGGAATTTCGAATAATTTCAGCTCCCGTGGCCTGTTAATGTTTACACACGTTAAACAGTTTTTGTTCATGTTTCAACCAACAAACTAATGTAAGTAGATACCTAAATATCTATGTAGTAGGGGAGAGTGGGGTAAAATAGGGACGTTAAGGGAAATATTAAATAAAACAAACATTTTAATTTTACTATCCCCTGTTTAATTTACTTAATCAACAACATGTTTATTACGTGACATCACGGTTTTACCCCCATACCCGGTTTTGGACTTATCTCCCCTACATACCCAGCAACATCAAGAATAATATTATATTTTGTATGATTTTATTTTTGTTACATTGCTCATTCATAAATACATTTTTCCCTTCCGTCTGCACTAGGTATGTAAGTACAATTGTTTTTATTAAGGGTGGTTACTTTGAATAATTTGCTTTTACTTAATTATTTTCCAAATCTGTGACACGATTTCCAAGTTATAGAATTATAGGGATAAGTTCGCCTTTGTACCTACATTTTATTATAACTGTGTAACATATTCTGTGTACAATATAGAGATTTACTACAACTACTACTGTAGGTAGTAATAGTAGTAGTAGTAGTAGTAAATCAAAATAAACATCAGAAAAGGTATTTCTTGTATCGATTAGGCACTTAGGTACTCGTATATTACAAAAAACATTATACCTATGACAGTATAACACTGTACCTACAACAGTAGGGCAGGCACTGAAAATAAATCTAGAAATCTATTTACATATATTATACTTATGTATAAAAAATATACTTAGTTTTTTTCTATACACTAACACCACACCAGTGTAGGTACAGCTTACAACCGGAAATTAAAAATGTTTGTAAGTAATTATTAAATAAAATACAAAAGTCTTACGATAACGTAACTATTAGGTAGAATATATTGAAAACTAATATGAAAAGGTCTGAAAATATAACTAAACCAGGGACCGGAACCGGTGTTTTCTCCATACAAAAAGAACGGATCTTTTTTCGTTCGTTTTCGTTCTTCGGTATATAAATTCTAAGTTTAAAAATATGATATTATGAATTACTTAAAATATTTAGTAGTACAGTCACGGACTTTAATTGATAGACCACTTGTCACTGTGCGTATTTTAGCCGTGTAATGCAAATCGGGTTTAGTCGCTTTTACTCGTAAATCCTAATAAAGGAAGTAAAGTCATCGTATAACAGAAGAGCAAAAATTATATTTCTATCTTTATCATTGTGCGTTTATGAACTGTCACGTTCGAATCTCTTAACTAAAATGTTAAATGGCGAACTTGACATTACATACAATGACCGCTCGCGTTTTCTTCGGAAGGTGACATTGCCATGGTTACGTAATAACAAAAAAGTTTAACCAATAATAATTGAGCCATAATTTTCCGGAAGCTAACGTTACTATAGTTACGTTATAACATCCGCTTTAGTCTCGAGACGTCAATCTAACTTCAGAGCCCAGATGGTAATTTGAATGCTAAGCTGCTATGTATGAATTTTCGTTCTCTTTCCTTTTAACGGCTATCACTGTCAGATATTTTTTCAAAGTTAGAATTTCAGTCAGAAACTATCAAGTCTCTATTAAACATTTGTATGGCTACTGACAGATTATAGTATTAAGATAGACTGTCAAACGTATATCTACCATATTTCCACAAAGGTTATATAAGTATTCAACTAACGTCAACTAGGAGCTGTGACGAATTATAAAAAAGATAGCAATAGCATTTTGTCTCTGTCAATGAAAAAAATAATCTAAAATGCCCGATAATATGATATGGCTATTTATATAAATATCTTGACTTGAAAAAATACCTCGCCTATTAATGTCAGATAAATCATGATCATGGCATCAGATTTGAAGAAAACATAATTAAATTACTAAACGATTTTAGACAAATCTATGAAGAACTGTCGTTATCCAGTTTCCTCTAGGAACAACGACATCTAGCGTCTAATAATGGCCGATGGCTAATCCTTAATTTTCGTCGACGAAGGAATTTTTATTATGTCAACTAGTTTTGACATACTTAAATTTTGACGCAACAAAGATTCGTATTTAACTGACATATCATCGGGAAACATCGGTCGTGTCGCGATCGTGCCTACTAACGAAAAATACCGAACCCATAATATTACACGACCAAATTGCATCCATTGCCAAGTGGTCTATCAATTAAAGTCCGTGACTGTACATAAAGAGTACAAAACGTTTTAAAATATTGGGCTATTTCAAGGTTTTTGTAAAATAACGGTTCCGGTCCCTGAATTAAACTGTTTAAATAAACGCAACAAATATACGCGAGTTTAACCGTTTAATTATATTTATAGTTATTATGTCTTATGAAAGTTTAAATTCAATTAGGTGTCAAAACACTTTTTGATATCAGTTTTCATAAGTAATATAGTACTAAATATTTAATTCCCGCCCCTTCATTGCTTTGCCAGTGAGATTAACATTGCGCATCCAGTTAAGCAATTCAGATTCGGCATTTATTGAACTACTTATGAATATTGAAGTTCTTGCGATTTCACGCGTCGTTAAATATACGAGCATGAAGATTTACATACAGCAAGCGAAGCTTTAACACTTTCGGACCTTAATGTACTAAATAATAGAGTCGAGAAGAGGAACAATTTTGCTGGCGGTACGTGGCGGCCATTTTATGAATATTGCCAAACCGTGATAGCGTGGCGTGATTGTGGGAAAAAATGTCCGTTACACATAATATACATGTTGTGTAAGTGTGTGTATGTAACTTCTTTTTTTTTAAATATAAAATATGTGTTTGGTGTTACGTTCTATTAAAATGTGTTACATTTAAAGTGCTCAAAACAAAAGGCAAACAAGTCAAACAAAACCCTATGGTAACAAAGAGGTACCGTAAAAAGGGGTAAATAGGACCTTAGAGAAATCGGTTGAAGTCAGTTTTATTTTTTTTTATTTGGTGGTTATGATCTTATGATATCTATCGTATTCATAGTAAAACTGTCACAAGACCTCGTGCAATAAGTAATGGTCTAGTCCCAAATATTTCTCATTCTAAGTAATGATAAGAATATCAACATTTCTGAATCTGTTCCTCGGCATCAGTTATACCTCAGAAAATTGCAAACCCCTACATTTTTGAAACTTGAGTGTCTTGAGTCTCAATCTGCAACAATAACATAAAATAGGTTATTACTACTATACATTATAAAATATACAATACATACATACAAATACCTATAGGGTAACATGGTTAACCCTGGATCACTCCATTTTACAAGGCCTATATCTCGAAAAATATTCGTGCTATATACATAATTTTTGGACTATCGTATACTTTATTTATTTGAAATTCATCTGATTACGGTCTGGAATGAGTATTAGAAGCTATTTAGAAATAGTAGAACTTTTAAAAAAAAGTGGATATTGATCCACTGTGCAACAGGGGGGGTGAACAATGAATATATCAGTTGTTCACAGTGGGCCAAAGAGAATTACGTGGGCAAGATATGGAAAAAAATCAATGAAACAACAACGAGTATTAATTTTTTTATTGCAATAACCAGTCACTCTTAATTATTAACTACCACAACCTACCCTACTTGGTAGGTTTATTAATCTTATTTGAGATCAAATTCCGGACATTTCCGGTTCAGGACATAATCGACTAGTAACAGCGACTGCATAAGGTGAACCTGAACCCCCTTATTAGTTACCTCTTTAGTCTTATCACTCTCTGCATAACATAATACTTTCATGAGATCAAATTTTCTAAAAGCTGAATGATGCTGAATGACATTTGCAAGACTTTAAAAAAAAACCCTTACAGTTTCATTGTTAGATGCAGTAGCTCGCGCCAGACTATGTCTCTGGTTTCTGTAAAGATAGCTCTGGGTGCTTGGTGTCTTTCGCGAAAGCCTCTTAGTCAATCAATGTCGGCCATTTGATTTTGTTCCCAGGAAGGGGCATATTAATATTATTGTGTACTGCCATTTGGTATGCCATATGTCAGCAGTCTTTGGCAGATAGACCGTAAAACAATACTGCACATTTCTTATAGTAGTCTTCCATTTTTGATGGTTTTTAGAGCCGTTTCCATTAACCGGGCAGTAATGTCGCCTACTTTTCGACAGATCACCCTTTTCCTCGACATTCTGTAATATAAAATTATTGTTATAATTTGACAAAACATACATAATTATACACTGGGACACTGACTCATTGTGTACTTGACCGACTTGACCCAGTGCCTACCCTTACGTCAAAATAAATTAAAAAAATTAAATATAATAGAAAAAATACTCACATCGAAAAAAAAAACGAATCTAGGCAATAGTTCATTAATCAAGTTAATAATGAAAAAATAACAGGGCTTATACTGGCAAGTGTTTGGAAAATATAGTTTAAATTCCGACTTACGTAAATGTTTCCATCACGTGGCACTAACACTTGGACACCTGCGCTGGACGTTGTACTTGCGCGGCTCCATGGGGACTGAGCTAGTAAGAACGTGTCGGTCAAAGGTATCTAGGGTGCGTAGAAAAGTAATAATAACGCTGTGCGTTTTGTAGTTGTGTGCATTACCTACTGTGTACCTGCTGGTACTGGGTTGCTACCCAGTGTCAACCATGTTACCCTACAAAATATTATAATTATAATATGTGGGTTGACGGGCGCTCCTGAACATAAGAAGGATAAATACAACCGCTGTATCTTTCTGACGACTACGTTATCCAGCTACAGTTGACAAACGTCGTATGTGACAGCAAATTTTGTAGTAACATAAACCGTTATGCTTGTAAGTTCAGTTTTTCTAAGGACTACGTTACACCCAGTAGAAAAACGTCACATGTGACAGTGAATTCTATAGTAAGATACGCCGTTATGCTGGTACGTGATACAGTTTATCTTGATTGACTAATGGGCTTTGTTTACTCGTATACCATTCTTTAAAGCTGGTACTTATTCAATTTAATACAAACATGTTTCGCAAGATAAATGACATTTTCTAGATTGTAAACTTGGAAAATGCGGGTGGCGCAGGACCGGTCATTGTGGCAATCTTTGGGGGAGGCCTATGTTCAGCAGTGGACGTCTTTCGGCTGATATGATGATGATGATGATGAAACTTGGAAAATGGGGAATGCAGAATAAGTCCATTTTAAATCAATTTTTGATACACGAAAATCAATAGTCAAACAAGTAAATATGATTAGCTTTAGATTTATTTTATTAATTTCTAATATTTAAAATAAGAACACGTACCTATCGGCTGTGAACTGTTGCAATATTTTTTTTTTGTTACTCTATCTACTTATTTATTAACAATTCAATTCGCAAAAGACCTTTGAAAATTGAACGCTAGAAAATCGTTACGAGTTGAACTATTTTATTTAGGTACCTGCTAACTTGCATGTAGAATAAAACGCCAGCAATAGAACTCTTAACCCCACTTGTACAATCTAGGGTTACTAGCTATTTGTTTAACCGCGTGTTAGTGGCCTACACCACCATTGTACAAGTCGACTTCAGTTAATAGATGTGTTTGAGACAATAAATTATGAACAATGAAGAAAGTCTACAAAGATTACCATAACATATCTAAATTGACGAACCGAACTTTACTAATAAGTACCAACCCACCAAAAATACATATTATGACATTCACACAATGATCACTCGATATTAATTACTACAACACAAAAGTCTCCATGAAAAACTAAGTGTCACAGCGTTAATTTAATTCACCACGCCGCACGCCATTTCCCTCAAGATTGAGCGTACCCGTAAAATCACACGCATAATGGTAAGATACGTGTAAAATTAAGTGTTAAAAATGGGTGTAGAAATGCTGATTAGCTCCAGGTATTCAACCGCTGGATTGAGTGGTCACATCCTCGTAGTGCACCGACGCTAACATGCGTCATATCATAATGCTATGCTTCGTTTGTTCCGTTGTGATAGGCGGTGAATTCGTGTCATATGGCTAATTATGTCAGTCTAATTCTACGTGCACAATCAATAGTCTCGGCTTAATCGGATTGGAACGAAGCGGTCGTAAAATTATGCGGGTGCAAAGCTTCTCGTAAATGACGTTGGTAATTGTTGATTAGGTTTTTTGAGGTTATATTTATGAGTTATGAGTAATTATTTGTCAATTTGTAGGTAGGCATTTTTTGGGGATATTGACTTTCAGGTTTCATAGTTAGATATAATGCACTCGTACTTACTTATGTAACAAAAGAAGATGTGTCAAGCAATGTAATTAGGCGATTTGAAACATTAAAATTAGTAAATTCATTATTAACAGAATTCTTAGTCTATTAGGTATATGAAAATACGTTTGGTTTCTAACTCATTTAGTCGCAATTGTCGAGTTGCAGTCGTTATTTAGTCTTTTTAATTGGAGAAATAAAAATCAAACTTCGTTGTACCTAACTATTGAATAATTCGTAATTGAAATATTGGGTGTTATTTCTATAATACTTAAGTAATAATAAAAAAATATTTTTATTTTACTAGAAACATATATTTTTTATGGAAAATACCAGACAAATCGCGATATTCAGGGCAATTACCGTTGCTCATAGACACCTGCTACACTGGAAAGTCACAAGTTAGCAGTATAAAATGATTCGTTTGAGAATTACCTATATAAAATTAAATTTGTAGTGAGGCATTCTTAAGGTAACTATAATAATAAACGGTAAACGACATTTTTACTCGTTTCCTATTCATTTCGTCGAATAAGCCTTTTGTATTGTTTTCTATAGAGAACCTTGCTTCGAGTGGACAATGATGGATCGCAAGCGTTCGGCTGTACTCATTACAACTGAAATTGACGTTTCGAAAAGAATGGCTCCAGCAAACGCATGCCATTATGTGGAGGTTGTGAAGGCTACTAGTTTTACACATGGGAATCACCAATCAAAGCTGGATGTTTGAGCATTCTAGTTCAAAAGGACTGATGTGTACTTGCATTTAGGAGTGCATACGTCCAACCACAAGACGAATAGTGAGGTGAAAGATTGCAATGCGTCCTTCTGCACTGCGTATGCGCCGGTCGCTCGTCAATCAACCGCATGTTCCTTAAACTCGCTTTTTTCTTTTTAAGTTTGAGGAGTATCGAAGTTTAATTAAAATTCTTCCCGCTACAATGCATGATTAATCATAAAACTTGCCGGAGACATAAATTTGTGGAACTATTAAAAGTTTTATGGATTATATTGAAGTTCTAGCTATTACAATAAAATGATAATGAAGCTATAAAGTATATTATATTTGTACGTAAAGCTCAGTGTAAAGGTCTTAATTTGCTGCCTAGGTGTAGGTAGGCTACATTTCGTACATTATGTTTGTGTTTATCAATAAAATGTTAATAAAGTTTTAGTGTTATTGTTACATTAGCGGAGTTGTATGTGAGCTATTTAATATTATTATATATAAATACCTAATAGGAATCTGACCTCTGTGGAGTTTCGTTTGGTCTGTGCGTGCGTGTACACATCACAAAGACATTCTTTCAATACCGAATACAAATATGCAAAATATTAAATTACATAAACGTACAAAAATGTGTAGGTTACAATTTTTTCGTTACCTATTATGTTTAAGAGTATATTATTATGTACCTACATGTTCGCATGTAATAAATGTCTCCCTTGCATAGGTAAACGTAAATATAAATGTAGGTATGTCGTAATATTTTTCATTACTTCTCGTAATGGTTTCATAACTGTAGTTTCAATAACTTGTACTTGTTTTGTTAATATTTATCTTACATCAATCGTATATATACACACATATGTATTTATATAAATATATCTACGATTGAGGTTATTATGTACCTATTATTTATAACGCGGATTTTCTTTTCAAGTTTCTTAAAAAATTACAAGTTATGTACACATTTATTATTTATATTTTTTTGGGTTTACGTTTTTGTATTGTTTGGCTTTAGGACATCCATTTATCCAGTTTTTAAGACAAATTAATAGAAAAATTTGAATTACCTTTTCAAATTGAAGTAATGAATAACGCCAATTTCGTCATTTCGTGTAAAATTCAATGATATTTATTACATTTCACGTTTTAAATAGCTTAAATAGCCGATATCATTTCCTAAAAACACCTTAAAAATTAGAAAATAAATAAATAAAAGAAACGTGACTATTTCTAATTAACTTCTGGGGCATTCAATTGTTATTTAGTTGTTTATAGAGTTAGAAAAACGTATTACTGTACACGACTTATGTTTCACCCTGTATATAAATACAAGATTGTGGGGACATTGACATACAATGAGATGCTCTTGTCGAGATTCGAACCCGAGACAGCTTTGTAGCAAGGTTGCTACTGACTAGGTTACAGAGTCTGACATCATTTATGGGTTTGTATGAAATGCAGAACTTAGCGTCCATTCAGTCTCCGTGTGTACGAAGTTTTTAACTAAATAAAAGCTGTTTTCTGGTTCTAGCAATTCTTCTACTATTGTGTTTGACTAATCCGCATTAACTCATACTTACGGGTTCTTATTGGAAATAAAACCACCTTCTTGCCGTGCCTTGTTACTTTACAAATCGATGTTGAATATAATAATACTTTTGTGTTACTACAGACTCTGGTCGAAGTGTGGTACTTATAAATAAGCCTCTAAAATTGTTGATAATTAAGTTAATAGTCTGTGGCGGGCTGTCCAGCTAAATAAATGCGTTAGCATGTCAAATAAGAAATTTAATAGTAAGTACCAAAAGTGACGCAGGTTTAATAATAGTACATTACTATAAAGGACGGGAAACAAATGGTTACAGGCCAAGTAGATATATCTGGCCGAAGGAACTGAGGCCAGATAGGAATACGCGGTCTACTGTAACCCTGTTCCTTTGTATAGTGCTTTTCTCAAACTTGCCATGAAATAAAACGAACTGATTTCGCCGAACCATAGTATTTAATTTGTAAATAAACCGATAGTACAGTATCGTACAACATTAAAAAAACACATTCGCGCCAAAAATTTTTTTAATCTGTTTGAGGTATCATTTTATCTGCTGGTACAGACATTAGTTCTTAGGTTATTTTTTTTCTGTGGCTGAATGTTAAGACATAGTGTCACAATTTCACGTTTCAAAACAAAAGACAGTTTGTTTGCAGTCCTAGGTATGAAATAAATACATGAAATCTCTTTACATATCATCTTAGCATATGCCACCAGATATATAGTATTTCCGGATTTAATTTAACGCAAGTAACATCAACATTCCGTAGCAAGATTGAGAAAAATATATTTCTAAGTGACTCAGCGACACAGTGAACCTTCTCATATTATATCACAGAATGCATAAAATATTCTAAAATGGATATAATTATAGTAAAATGCATAACACCCATTAACACTTTTTACAGCACGTCAATAATTTGATTAACGTAACTGGTATAAATATATCCAAACTGAATTTCCACGAGACATTCATATCTAATACATTAAGATCATCAATATCGGGACATTACAATAAAGAATTGAACGTTAAAAATTAATTACTCGCCGTCGGCACGCCATTCTAATAATCATAAATAATCTCAGCAATCGGCTCAAACGCGGTGGGTCCACAGACCAACAATGTGCGAAACATTAAAAGTATCAACAAAGGAACTTTTGACGTTCATAGTACATAATACCGAAACAAATTTTAATACAACACGCGTGAAAATTGCAAATCAGACAATTTCGAACTTTATTCTTTAGTATTAAAGCGGTTCGTTCTTTAGTAGAAGCGCAAAATGGGTGTGGTTTATAGTTGTCGCCCGCGCCAGCTGCTGTAGCGTGGAAAATCGATTTCCACGTGGGACCGACGGATGCATCTGCGCCCGACTATACGCTGTCTGCGTCCGAAATACGCGGGATACAGAGGGAAATAATAGCCTACTGTTTGATCTGAATTAGAGTGCATATGCGTTTGTAATAAATCTTTTATGTAATTAACGTTTTGTAATAGCTCATCCAATAGGGAATTTAAAATAAATGGTTAATTATAATAAATGCCTATACGCTAACATTGTGTATTAGGAACGCTAATTTTTATGTCGGTTATTGTCGGTCGCCAACTTGTGGTGTCAATAAATAGTATGATAATTGTGTATTCCCATCTAATCCTTTTCAAAGTTTGGCAAGATTATTAAGTTTTAAATAATTATTATAAGCCTTTCACAATTAAAGTAGGCGGTGCTTTTAAGAGAACCGGATCTAACTTGAAGCAGAATTTATGAAGCATATTTATTTACGAAATATTTAATATGATTAGATAGATATCGACTTAATTCTGATCTACATTTAAAAGGCATGTTCACACCAGCACGGCAGCCTTACTTTGAAACTTCACAAATCCATTTAATTTTGTTTAATATTATGACTTCCGAACGTCAAACAATAAAAACAGCAATTTCCAAAACAAACAAGCGGCTAGACCACACAGAAAGAACAGTCACACGCGAAACTCAAGAAACTATCACCGTTTCGAATCGTTTTAACGCAAACGTATAATCGGTGAGTCGTCCTATTTGTTTTAAGTTGGCCGTAACCGGGATTTTAAATAAAAACATCAAAGGGGGACGTAAGAGTCCGCAGGAGTAATTATGATTTGTTTCGGTTTACCGGAAATAGTTTGTGTCGCTATTAATCGCGGTTGTATTCCGGGAACGTCTGCAGGGACCTCCGCAGACGACGCGGCGACACCGCCGATTTACTACGTAGGATCTAATAGGTCCTAGAAAAGCTTTATATGGAAACTTGGATACCTAGAAAGCAGATAAATCAAGATAATATATTCTTCTTGAAGTTTGGGCTCAAACTGGGGCAAAAACTACGCAAAATATAAGGGATTAGTGGGATTATTATTAAACTCGGACATCCAATGGTATTTAGATAATATGCGTTAAAGCTTTCATATAAGCTACGACGGATTGTGATATTTGGTCTCGTCACCTAAAGGAGCAAATAGCGAATTTTATAAGGAAAGATACTAACAGTGACCCATTGTTTCTTCTTTAGACGAGATTTCATAGGTCGTAAGATACGAAATGACATATGAATTCATTTTTCAACTTAAAACTTCTCTAGGACTTTTTTTATCAGCGTTCAATCTCAAAAAAATATAAATGAACTGCTAAGCTACGTAAAGTGGTAACTACGCTAGTCTATGAAAAGCTATCATTTTTTAATACAGCAGCTTTTTATCAATTTCAGGTTAAATTCTGTGCCCTATCTATCATCTCTTTACTGAAGTAAGTTGAAAGAATTTTCCCGGACTTAGAAAATATTATGGTTTTGTGTTCCATACTTCACGACTACGAGTAAATAAACAGCTAAATATGTGTCGTACTGCGATTTTCTGCATTTAATTTGTCATCTCCCCTAGCCATTTTAGGTTATACCCTGTAACTAGCTCGTCTAGTAGTACGTTGAAAGTACTGATTGAAGGGAGATTTTTTCAAAAATAGGTTCGCAGTTTAAAGTACTTTTTGGGTCTGACTAAGTCCTAGGTATTTGTTTTAATAATCGTATATAATTTTATAGTAAGTGCATTATTTGCTCAGTTTTGAAGAGTATTTGCCTAGACTACCTACAGTCGTTTCATACCGCACAACGGTGTGCGTGGCTCATCCTGACGCTTTGAGATTTTCAGCTAGCACGCTTTTAGCAATTTTTTTTGTTAGTACCCATTGTAGGTACATATGTACCTACTGCACCAGATTTCAATAGCGTTTGACTTGTTGATCGTACGTAGTTTTATTCAAAGTGCCTTCACAGTTCTAAAGAATTTTTGCCTAAGCATCGGTCA
Source organism: Thaumatotibia leucotreta (assembly GCA_025490895.1). Lineage (NCBI taxonomy): Eukaryota > Metazoa > Arthropoda > Insecta > Lepidoptera > Tortricidae > Thaumatotibia > Thaumatotibia leucotreta. The sequence continues at coordinate 38,472 of JALPQI010011091.1, forward strand.
TCTCACACCGCATCAACGGGTGTATGGCTCACTGTCACGCATCGCGATTTTCTTGCAAACACTCCACTGTTTCAAACTATCCCCTGGTAGTGGTATAACGTGGGTTAACTAAGTTTATAATATTGATCGAGCATAGATATATTATATCCAATATTGCGGTTTCGAAGAGGTTTTACCTATGCTTCAATCATCCCACACATGCCGACGGGTGCGTAGCTACCCGTGACGCATCGCGATTTCATGTAAACTATACTATTTCCACTGTTGTTCCATTGTTTCAACAATTTTAACTAGGTATCCCCTGCACCCAATTTACCCACAATTTTACCCAAAGTGCGTTCGCAGTTTCTAAGAGTTTTTGCCTATAGGCTTCACTCATCTCACACTGGGCCGACGGGTGCGTGGCTCACCGTGACGCATCGCGATATGGATTAGCGATTTTATGTGAACTATACTATTTCCACTGTTATTCTAATGTTTCAACAATTTTATTTAGGTATCCCTTGCACCCAATTTACCCATAATTTTACCCTAAGTGCGTTCGCAGTTTAGAAGAGTTTTTTCCTAGGCTTCACTCATCCCACATTGGGCCTATAGGTGCGTGGCTCACCGGGTGACGCACATGCGATATGGATTAGCGATTTTACGTAAACTATACTATTTTCATTGTTGTTCCAATATTTCAACAATTTTAATTAGGTATCCCCTGCACCCAATTCATCCACAATTTTACCCAAAGTGCGTTCGCAGTTTAGAAGAGTTTTGCCTAGGCTTCACTCATCTCACACTGGGCCGACGGGTGCGTGGCTCACCGTGACGCATCGCGATTTTAATACTTTCCCCACTATTGTTTCAATGTTTCAACAATTTTATTTAGATATACCGTGCACCCAATTTACCCACTATTTTACCCAAAGTGCGTTAGCAGTATAAAAGAGTTTTTGCCTAGGCTTCACTCATCCCACACTGCGGCGACGGGTGCGTGGCTCACCGTGACGCATCGCGATTTTCACGCATCCATCCCGCGACGGCCTTTGTCACAAAGGAAATTAACTAGTTATGCTCCTCGTATACTGCCCGTGTATGGGTGTTGTATCGTCGGCAAAACTAAGCGGCAGCACAGACTGATTAGTTTTTGAGATTTTTGATGCTATCGTGTAATTGTATTGCAATGGCTATTTTTGATTATGATGCGAGTTTAACATCAAGATGATTAGAAAGTATTATTTCATCTTAAATAAATTACTTTTTTTAATGAAACGGAAACGTTAAAAAAAACTGTGTTTTCTCCATAACGATAAGGGTCCCTACCCAATTATTATACCTACCTAATATTTTGTACGTGGAATTTGAAGATGCATAATAGATTTATGTATCAACGAAGCTAATTTTAGTAATTAAATTATAAACATTAGATGTTATTTACTAAAGAAATAGAACTAGGTCGTAAATTGCACCAACATTTTTCTCTGTTTGCCCATTATTGTTAACAGGTAGAAAATTCTATAACACATTATTTTCGCCATTTGTATATGTTTAATAAAGACCAAACTAATAAATTAAAGTAAATTATTATCAATGGTCATTTAGGTACATAAAAAAGTTACCTTCTTCGGCAATGTATTAATAATAGATCTATTTATATAATTTTCCCTGCGAACCGTACTAATACTGTAATCAAACGTCAGTGTGCCAATGAAGGAAGCCCTATTGTTGCCGCTCTGAATGGATAGCTCCTATTTAAGTATCACGATGAGTGACTTTTTTATAATTTTTAACAATTTTCAGCAGATGTTCTCGTTTGATCGATCAGGTTTTTACAGTTTTGTGGACCATGAAATTAGTTTCCTAGCCGCCGGCGCTCATAGTAGCACGTCTAATTTTTCTGTGCCCCGGATTCATTATACCTTTTGTTGATAATTAGGTACAAAATCTATTTTTAGACAAGTTTTCATTATTATTTTTTAAAGCATTTGTAAATACACCTGTTACAAAGTAATTATTTATCATTATATTTTAAGTCGAATATTATTGTAAGTAACTTATTCTAATTTAGCGCATAATTGACTAGCCAAGCATTCATGTCATGCAAAATAAAAAGACAGTATGATAATATCCCACCCTATTCTCAATTCTGCACTGGTGGGTCTGAAATGTCTCTGGACATAAGAGGGAATGAGGAAATTATAATAGTCCACAATCTGGCTTAGGTACAGGCCAGCTTTCGCAAACATCGAAGTTTGCAAATTTCGGTTTTTTCTCTGTCACTCTAATGACGCCTTCTTTGGAGTGATAGAGACGAATCCTCTAAATTTACGAACTTCGGCCAGCTTTTAAATGAATATGAAACGAACCTTAGCGGACATTTTCTCGAGGTGATTGGCGACTATAACTACTTACACAATAAAATATAAAAACTCTACGATATAATCGTTGATCATAATAAAGAATAGGTGATTTTGGAAGCCGTGGGAAATACTGTTTGGTCAGTTTCTGTAAATTTATGATTGAGTTTTTAATTGTCCGGATCGATGGCATGCAATTGATTGTACGGTCGGCGTCAATTATTTGTCTACACTGTTGTACCTTGCTCCATTGCAATAAAGGGGAAAGTGTGTAGATATTTATTGATATCAGGAGTAGTTTGCGAGCCATGTTCGGGTGATTGGAAACGACAATTATCGGTCAAGTACCGCTTGGCGGTATTCAGTACCGTTTTAACCAATGGCCATGTGAATTCATGAAGTGTATGCACGACACGTACGCGAAGATTTTAATTAGTAGCCAGCTAATTAAAAGTCTAAGTATTCGTGTTGTGCGTAATGTTGCGCCGCGAGAGTGAAATTGAAAAGGAAATCAATTTGAAAGGGATTGCATTGTAGGTACTTCTAGTTAGAACAGCCGTAAAAGTACAATGGACAAAAAATAATAATAACGGGACGTTACAGAAAAATCTGCATCTCATTCTATTAAGTTATTAAAATTTCATAATTATCATCATCATCTCTGCCGAAAGACATTGACTGCTGAACATAGGCCTCCCCCAAAGATTGCCACAAATTGACTGGGTCACCCTAAGACCAACTCGCTCGGAGGCCCTACTGAGGTCAACAAGCATCGCAGTTAAGTCCTCTAAGGTCTCAGCCAAGACTACTATATTGTCAGCGAATCGAAGGTGAGTGAGGTACTCGCCGTTTATGTTGATACCCAGCCTTTTCCAGTCCAGAGTCTCAAACATCTTCCAGTGAAGCTGTCTACCGCTTCACGGAGATGACATCTTGCCATACTTGCCGCGGCGCTGTAACAGAATAGGCTTCGAGCTCTGGTCTTGCAGATTAAATTGTATTGTACGTATCAAATCCCTGTACCTTCTACCTATATTAACAGTGATGTATATGGATTGTACTAATATGTTTTTCCTGCGTACAATTTACATATCCTTGTCAAATGTATTTTTTGGTGTAGCAGTGAGCTGTTTATAAAATGTCGGTAGGTCATTGAATAATTTGCTAGGTACACTTTATACTCGTTTACATAGTTACAATGAAAATTCTTTCAGAATTTGGTTAAACCCTTAATTTGATAGACATAAGGGATGGTTGTGTGTTCAAAGCCTCCTTGGCTCTCGATAGTTTTAATAATTCTGATTCGAATAAAAATACAAAAATCTGCAGTAAGTACATAACTACATATATATATTGGACATTGTCGAATTAAGGGTTAAAAGTTTCGTAACAAGTTCAATATCTACTAACATAATCTCATTAGACTTTTCGGAAAGTTTGTAGAGATTTATTAACCTTTGGACCATATTTTTTTCATAAACTACTCGTAGGCCATTGTTTATCAAGAAATGACTCGCAGTACGTAGGGATGCAATAAACCTAATGAAAACCTTTGAGCTTCAAAGAACCCATAAGTTGCTTACCGAAGGTATCGCCACGATCCCTTGACTTTTTCCTCTCCGAAAATAGCCATTATTGCTTGTTGGCTTATTTCCCTTCCGGGTGAATGGCTTTACGATAGAGATACGATATAAAATGAAACATTGTGCGTGGCTCTTACGTACTTTTTGATTTTGAGTGCGAGCTTAGTTGTTTTGTCGTTGCTTTTTTCGGATATAAATCGTTATAGACGTTATTTTGTAAGTCTGTATTCAAAATTGGCTGACAAAGGTTAGGATTAAAGTAAAGGATGTTAGTGCCTTCCTATGGTGCGCTATATTATAAATAGATACTTAGCAATCCCGAGAAGCGCCACTACGGAGCCGGCATTCGTCGGTGAGTTTACACGGTAGCCCACTTGTGGTTAGTCTGTCATATTCTCTGATTCCCCCGGACTAAGCGACATGTTGCATAAACGCATGTTACCGACGTAAAATAAAAGTTCTATGTGGATGCGTGACGCCCACCAGTCGCTGCTATCTTCTTGTAGTGCAAGCACATCTTTGTTGCTTGAACTACAGTGCTTTGATGTGATTAGTTCATACCAAAGGCATCCACATAGCATAAAGATGGTAGGGCCTCATGCAGGGTCCGCCCGGATAGCTACTACCGTCTTACCCGTTAACCTGCCGCTAAATAGCAGTGTTTGCACTGCTGTGTCTCGGTTTGGGAGTAAGATAACCGATGTAATTACTGGCATAGAGGCAATCCATCTAAGTCCTCAGGGTAGGCAGCACATAGGCGATTTTTTTATCACTATGTCCATGGGCCTCAGTTCCTGCTTTCCATCAGGTGGAAAAAAATGTATCCTGGTGGAAAGACACCCTGAGCTGGGTAGCTTTAGAATTGCATAAACAAAGTAACTAAACAGTCAGATTTCTTAGCGTCATCTTAATCGTATGCAAAAAGCGCGTCGGATACCCCACGTCGTTTATCATTAAATATTTCGACGAGTTTACGACTTTTCCAGTTATCTTGGTGGTCTGTGCTGTCGATGGACCCTTTCAAACATGCCCAAAGATTATTCGAATAGGTGAAACAAATTCCAAAGCGGTTTTGAATACTTTATTGAGCACTGTTCCGTCGAAGAGCTGAGTTGTCATTCACGGAGCTTACACACTACTTTCCTTTAAGACAACCAGCAAAGCAGATCCGTGGTTCTATAAAATCATCTTGAATGTTAAAGTCAAGCTACACTGAGACGAGCTCACGGTTGAGTGGAAGTTTTCTGAATAGATAGACTGAACCACTGCCAACAATACGCCGATAAAACTTATCGCTTGTTCTACCACGGCTTTTGCAGAGATTGTTGAGTTTTATGTGCTAAAGTGTACTTGGGAATACTAAATCAGCGAGGAAAGTACTTCTCCTGGAATATCAATAAAAAGCTGCTGAAAATGAGGTGTAAAAGCATCAAAATGAACCGTCGTAGATAGGTACATAGGTAACATTGGTTGAAATATTGGTTGAATATAATAAATACCGAATAATGTATGTACAAAAGGTACTTATTTTTTGGAATAAGTCATTAAAACCATAAATATTAAAAAATATATTACAATACCTTAACGACGAAAACAATTTTTGGATTTGGAAAATGTAGTTGGCTTTAGTGAAAACAAAATTTATTGTCACTTTTTTATGTTGAGAAGTTCTATCTAACAACCTTTAGCAGTAAAAAAACCGGAAAAAAATCATAATATATAAATACGTGAGTAGTCAACAATACGCACCTATATTTTTTTTTTCATTTGCCGCCGTTATTTTTTTAGTCTCTACTGGTCGTTACACAAAATATACCATATAGTTTGGATGACTAACTGTCGTAACATAATGGAAGCAATGGCGATATTCTTCTTTTTGCAATCGACCCTTTTGCACCCTTTAATTAAGCAAAGTATCATAGTAAATACAACCTAGCAAACAATTGTAGGTACAATATCTAGGAAACACAGAATATGTCTCTCTGGATATTTCCCGTAATCAAATTATAACCGATTTTATTATCAGATTTAGGCACTGTTGCGAGCGTCAATGATGTAGATAGGCCATAATTATGAGGTCTCGTATTACCTCTAAAATCTTACCTACCTACACAGTACACAACTGTTAAATCCAACAGGTATCAGCAGGTATCCAATCCAACAGGTGCTTCGTACTTATTTCTATTTTACTTCCCTTCGAATATGCATGTTTTTACTTGGAGACCTAGACGTTAACTTAATATCAAATACTGTTACCATTCGTCACTTGAAATAAAAAAATGCAAACAAACTTGCACACTTGCATTATTATACAATGACGCACTTTCAGAACACAATCTAGGTTTAATCACCGACTTACAAACGTAAACCTGAAGTTCACATACATTTTTTGTTAAAATAAATGAGATTTATTAGTATAATATATATTAACGTAAAAATATATCTGCCAACGTGTTTCGCGATATGTGTCAAAGCCTGCTCTGGAAAGTCCGCCATATTTTTTACCTTTTTTATTGAACTACTATAATAACTAAAATCGGTATAACTAAAAAGGTACCCTATAGGTGTTTCTTAATTTTTGTTGACTTTTTTTGTATTGTCTTGTATTGTATCCTGGCCATTTTTTTCCGCAACTCGACATCAAACGTGCCTATTTTGCGTGGTTCCAACGCTGGCCCTACTTGTTGGGGACTTCACATACACCCTTGAATTTCTTCGCAGGTGTATGCAGGTTTCCTCGCGATGTTTTCCTTCACCGTAAAGCACTTATGAATATGAAATGAAATTTATAAAAATGCCACCACACAATTTAGACAAAACCGTTTTACCCCAAATTTGAAACGCTTAGATCGTCACAATGAACATTCACTTAGGCGCGTCGTGTCGTCATCCTCGTGACAGACTTAAGTGAATATAATAATGTTCCTAATTGGACTTAATGAAAGGTTATTAGGCTCAAACAGCCTTAGCGGTTACGGGACGTGCCGAACTAACCCCGATGTTTATGCATGTTTAGGTTAATGACGCGATATTACGAGGGTTTCCGGGCATATATTCATTATACGTAAAAGTTAGCTCTAGTGGTGATATGACATAGACGTAGTAGGTATTGTATAGTATATGTATCAATCATCTACAATTTAAGTAGTATACAATTCAATCCTCCTCATCTCGGTGAAATACACGGATTTTCAAATCTTTGGGTTCCTCCCCACCTGGAATATTTTGAAATTGAATCTTTATCTATAACACAAAACACAATAATTGTGTTTTGTGTTATAGATATTTGTGATATGAAATAACACAAAACACAATAATTGTGTTTTGTGTTACACCTTACGTATTTCATAAAAAACTTGGTAATAAAGGTTATGTAAGTACATATACAAAGTTTTATTTAATATTTCTTAGGAGCGGCGCAGGTTATTTTGACAGAAAAAGGGCGCGATATAATAAAGTTCGAAAACCTCTATAGTACAATTAGTCTAGTTAGAGTCATCTAAGTGGTAAAAAAAGAACAAGTTAGGAAGCTATGTTTATTATTAAAAAAGAGATAAGGCTTGTTCACGAAATAAAGAAGCCATTGCTGTATAATTCTTTTTTTTTTATATGAGACCATACCTTAGTATGGGGGGTGTTATTACAAAGAAGGGCTCTTTGCCTATCTTCTCGGACGCTGTGGTTGATATTTATATCAATTTCTCCATAATCATGGACTTTTATTTAAACTTCTGGATTTAAGTAGTATTTCTTCTTAGTTTACCATTTTGGGCCATTTAGTTTCCCAATGGGTCTGAACTAAATTATAATAACGATACAATAATACTCGTAAACTGTGAATCTCGTGTCTACAATTATTTTATTAAAATTTTCAAGACTTACATTGTGTAAATCGTTTCGGAAGTTCGCACTTTTTTGGACGTGAACTTTTGCATTAAGCATTATCTAAAGTTATTTTGATTTTGACGACTTTTCAGCCAATGTTTTTGGATATTGGATTGTGTTAAACATAAAACAGAAGAATACATTTACAGTCCTATGGCTGTTAGAATTACATGGGACTGTTGCGTAACAGTAGAGACTGATTTTACGATGGCTACTTTATTTCGTGAACAAGCTTTATATATAGGTACCTTCACTACATATCTTCATACATATCTATTTTAAAAAAAAAATCCAGTTACCTTCTTCCTAAGTAAATTCGCCTGTGCTCCTTGTTATAGCAATATAAGTGAATTACCATCTAATTAAGATTGTTACGAAACTGCAGGCAACTTCATGTACAGTCAAGGGCATTAATATATATACACTTCTCCATACTGATCCCTTACAGGTGTGTCTATATATTAATGCACTCGACTGTACTTAGGCATTTTACATAGGTATACGCTTGGGTTATATACTTAACGTGTTAAATTTAAGATAATCACGCTTGCGTGCTTTATTTTACTAAAACAATACAGAAATATTTAAGGTTAAAATAATTCGAAGTAAGTCAAAACATTTGTAATAAGTTAAATGCCACGCTTTGCCCTACTCGTGAATTTGAAATTGATTTAATTTACCTTTGTCTTTGTCAGAAATTTGATAAACATGAGCTATACGTAATTAAATACCAAATTAATAAAATACGTCTCTTTGTAAAGTAACGAGTAAAATTACAAATCTTTTATTAAAATTTCTACGAAGAATTCTGATCGGTTTCTTTCAGTATTGATTTACGACTATCGAGTTAATACTTCTATGTAGTTTGTTATTAAAAAAATAAACAATAGCATTTACTAATTTCACTAAGTCCTTTGTTGTCAAAAAAGACATCAGAGACGCCGACCGTTGTATCGTATCTCATAATCGGATTTTGGTGCCTTGAGACTAAAAACTGTCCAGATGTGGAAGTGTTTTGTAAGAAAGTGTAATCGGTATCTGGTACTTCCAAAATATTGCTTTTTTCAATATTTTTAATTTTTATCTTGTCTTATTTCACGGGCTTACGATTTGAGATATGCATGGGGATATACGCCTTGCATGGGGATAATATATACCTAGATCCATTACAGGATTTATAGGTTATCTTAATTCGCTATTACAACATTTATATAACAGATAGTCTAGTCGAGTTTTGCAAGTA
>JALPQI010011092.1:0-40026 GCA_025490895.1 Thaumatotibia leucotreta
TTACCCACTTAATTTAAAACGATAATTCACGTCACTACACGTCAGGCTTTAGCCGAGAGAGCTCCGGAAGAGGACCTTCTTAATGGGTCGAAACATGTTGAGTAATTATCAAATTATTTGCGTGTGTAACCAGGTTCGATAATATTTTAATATAATATTTGAGTCGAGACAAAGTCTGCATGCAGGGAATGGTGTAACTCTGTTCTGGGCGGAACATGGCGAACAATGTAAAGTAAAAATACATAATAAAATCAAATGACAAAGATTCGTGAGCACCATGATTAAGTATACAACACCAGCTTGGATTTAATATCAATTTAATACTGAAATATAATAATATTGTCTTATTTTAATCATCTACGAAATAAATGTCAATAACGCTGATTTGTGGAGTTAGCCTACAGTGCATCAATAGCCCAAAGGTCCACACGAGTAATTTTGGAACAACAAAAAAAAAACAAACCAAATCGGTCAATTACAATGCCGCTTTCGGGCAATACACAAACATTTGTTTTGAGGCTGGTTTCATTTTCCGCTTCAATGTATTGTCAAAGGGGGGCAACAAAAATACAATTTGGAGTTTGGTAAATACAATAACGCCTTTATTACAAGGGATCAAGAACTTCTAGCATGATTACAATATTTGGCAAGTATGTGTAGCCGTGACAAAATCAGAAATAGGGTGCTCTCTGGCCACGGATTGTTATACTTAATTACCTAGTAAATGTTAATAGGTCTCCTATGTGTAAATGTTAATGTGTCAGTGTCGGTATTTATTTGAGACTACGCTTTGAAAGTAGCTAAATATTTAATAATGGATAAAAAAACGATGCTGCATCACAATATAAACTTAAAAATAATTTATGTGAAAAATGGAAATGAAGCCATAATAACTGTACTAATGACTAGCATTACATGTATATATATATATAGTCCGTAAGGTGCATGGGGGGCTATTTCGAAAGTCGCATAAAAATCACTAAAATTTTCGTCATAAATTACTCCGTCATTTCTGAGAATCGTAATATTAATGCATCTTAGTATTTAAACTTCGTAAATCATCGCAATTATTAACAGCAACATTGTGTAGAAGAATAAGTATTATTAGGTACTACAATTTACTCATTTTCAAATAACTCTAGACACCCAAATGTTACGCTAGTATGAGCTTTGCATAAACAGACGCGTAAAGCAAACGTGTCATAAACAATATTAAATCCCAAAGTTTCCCGCTTCTTCGCCGACACATATTAGCTTCGCCTTCGACTTACAGAACGAGACTTTTGCATTCTGGTAACAACGAGTTATAATTCAGTAGAAAAAGTGCCGGTAAATAATAAAATCGCTGCTTAAAATTTTGGTTACAAAGTAGAGTGCCGTTAAATTGACCTTAAAGTCTATAGGCTGCTATGTAATTCTTCTCGCGAAAGTGCTGTATTAAAAAAACGAATAAAATTTAAATCACCTACCAAAATTTGATTATTCATGTTAATTTAAATTTTTGTCACATAAAATAAATAAATATATACACACACAAATCGACCTAGTCCTACGGTAAGCTCAATTAAGGCTTGTGATGTAGGTACCTACCATGTGACGATATAATTATGTATACCGTGTGTATCACCTCGTAGAGCCAAGAAAGAAACCCATTAATATTTAGATCATACTAAGCAACTTTTACTATGGGGCCAAACCCGAATTCACGAAAAATTTTTTGACAGTTTCATACATTTTGATTGCGTGATCATGAAAACGTTGTATGGGAGAGTAATTTTTTTTTTCGCGTATTCGAGTTTGGACCCATAGTAAAAGTTGTTTAGTATGCACTAAATTTTAATGGGTTTCTTTCTTGGCTCTACGAGGTGATATATACTGTGTAATACGTAAATAGATACATATAGTGTAGGTAGTTAAATACATAGACAGCCACGACCCAGTAACAAATATTTGCAATAAATAAATAGGTACACACATAATGCTCTCACCAGGATTTGAATCCGGACCCTCCAGCTTCGCAGACAGGTTCACTACCAACTAGGCTACGGAGCCTGACGACAGTGACGACATAATGAAATAACGAATGAAACAGGGGTCAATAACATACATATAACGTTTTTTTATAACGAATGAATCGAAACTCAGGATAGAAATCAAATTTCGCAAAATGTGTACGTCGCAGCAAATCAAATACTCAACTTGGTTTTATCTTGTTTATATTTACATTCATGTGCATATAAAACTGAATTATATAATTTTTTTTAACCCTTTTCTTGGCAGAATTCAAAACAATCTTGCTTTCTTGCCTCCTTGCCGTTGTGTAGAGCCAAAAATCCTGTCTTTAGAAAAATACAGAGTTAAAATATTATAACCCACTCCAAGCATTTCTGAATTCGTAACCCTCGAATATCAAAGACCACTTCGATGAACTCCGTATTCGTGTATGCAGATCATATGATTTATGCGCCTTGAGTGCAACGCCAGCTAAGGTAAGGTAAGGTTGACGCGTCATATGCATAAAATATGATGTGTGGAATATTATGTGACGCTTCTCTATTTTCCTATAAAATCGTAGAATAATTTACAGACTTACATGAAGAACTTGAAATGGAAAGATAGTTACCCAATTTGCGTATTATTATAAGTCTGCAATGCAATTGTGTAGTAAAATGCAAATCGCACGAGTGAAAATGTTCTTAACAGTAAATTGTCATTGAAATATGTTGGTGAACACCCATTAGGCTAGGCCAAATAATTGTGACATGTACGGGGCAATGTCAAACACTCGGACGTCTATGTTGGTTGTATACACTCTAATAATTCTTTCAAACGCTATCAAAACTTGGCAATAAATAATGCGTTAAAAATCGATACGTTAATATCGTAAATGTTTAACGTATTCACGTGCACGTAACGACATAATATAAAGCCCGCAGAACGTGTTAAACAGTTATTGCGCATAAAACTGTTTCTAACTGGCGCTCAGTTATTGCCACTAACCGTTTACCGTTAAATTTTAACGATGACACACGATTTGGTTATTTTTCAGTTGTACTGTGGTTGCTGTAAACGCTTGGGTGTCATTTCCAATTACATTTTTTATAAATATACGAGTACAATAAACATCACCATAATTTATATCTCATTGTACCTTGACTACAATGTGCAATGTTCAATTGTGTCATAAATTATAATAATAAAACATGACAAACGTTTATCAAGACAGCATTAACTCAAAATTCCATGTTTATATTCGAAAACGCATGAATTTTAAATTAATACAATTTTGATCTCGGTGTGCAATGTGTACATATTAATAGCTTCTGATCTTTGCTACTGTTTATTTTTAAAATCAGCGTAGGTTTCCCACTCCGAGTGTAATAGTTTCTACGGAAGAGAATTCCGTACAAGACATTAAAAAAAAACAGGATTTAAATTGACCAGTGTATGGCCAGTTCGTCGACAAAGTTAATTATCAAATAAAAAAAAAGATTTCTTCAAAGTCCCATCATCAGACCCCAACGGGACCATATCGGGTTATATAATAACCGTTCGATGAAAAAAAAAATTGGTTCATGATTCTCGGAAATATATCGAGTATCATACATACAGAATTTCAAACAACTTATTTTTTGAAGGCGTTTAATAAACTACACATTCACCTGGACCCAATTTCAGCGCACATGGACTGGCAGACGAGCAGTCGGGTGCGGCGGAACCGTAAGAGATCGTACTTTACTACAGACAGAACCCCAGAAATTGAAGTGTGTACAAGTAGAATTTATTCGGTCCACATGTGACTGGAATTACCTACTCATCCGTGTAGCCGCAGGGCAAAGAGCTAATTCAATAGAGATGACATCTAAATACGGTACATTTATCAGCACATCTCTTTGACTCCATAATCGTGTTTACAAACCAACGTTCAATATTCATATTTGTTCTGGATGTCGCATACATGATTCTGTATTAGTTACATACCACAGTACCACGCACTCCGTATCATTCTAATTTGAACCTTATACGGTTATTTTTAGAAAAGTAGAATAATATTGGTAGATCAAACTGTAGGGGTTGGATTATTGAATGATTCCCTTTGATGTAACGGTTTTTAAGTAGGTAGCAGCTTTTGAAAAGATCTGTGTTATGATTGTTTGTTGCAATATGTCAACTGAATTTGAAATAAATTCTATTTGACGTACGATATATAATTACTCGTTCAGCTGAAATACAAATAAAAACTAGCAGCAATTTACCACATCGTCCATAATTACCAGAGATCGGACAAATGTGCGTCATTGTTCGCAATAACATGAGCATGACTCCAAAGTTGATTGAATAATTAATCATTTAATCGTTTTCATTAAATTACATTTTTGATGAACTTATTGTGATTTGTGCTTTTATTTTTTACATTTTAAATATTGGATGTCATACACCTAAGAAAAAACGACCAAGATCACCATCGTGCGAGGTGGGGATCGAACCCACGTGCTCAAATTTCGAAAGCTTTATTATAATTATATTATATGTAATAAATAATTTATTATTTACCTTTTTGATATTGGTAACTATGGAAACATAAATAGTCACTTTAAAGCTTCGAATTCAAAATTAAGAAAATTTTGGTTTAATTATTCATTTAATCAACTTTGGAATCATGTCCATTATTATTGCAAACAATGACGCACAATTGTCCGATCTCTGATAATTACGCAATGCGCATTTAATTGTCTTTATATACCTATCTACAAGAAATGTATCATCTCATTTATTTATTAATAGCTTAAACAACTTGGATTTTATAATTTTATCCTTTCTAACTTTTGTAAGTTTGTAGTCAAAATACAAGTATATCAAAATTACTCATAAAAACTGACCAAGTGCGAATCGCACTCGCACATAATAAAGGGTTCCGTAACAGAAAATATATAAAATACAGTTAAATTAATAACCATCGGAAAAACTATAAGGGATAATTTGATTAATCCAAAAATCGTTATAAGGTTTTTTTTTATATGCACCAACCCCGTTTTTTATTTTATAAAAATAGACGACAGGGGCACATTTTTTACAAGTTTCAGAGCTGATAAAATTACCATTATCGTACGATACCTTGTGCTTCCCTTCAAAGCGACTTCAGCACTTTGACTGTCTATGAACATTTTTTTTATTGTTTTCCGACATAATATAAATATTACGTTTTTACAATTATACATTAGATACGAAACAAAACTTATACATGTTCACGGTAGAAATATTTCAGGCACGTGATCATAACAAAGACGCGGCTCACTGAATGCGATGATCAATCGTCATTTATTTACTCGCCCTTTTATATCAATCATATTTATTCTTTTTTTTTCAACTAGGAGTTGGAACGAGTTTCAAGATATTCCTGTTAAAAATAAACAGTGTTATGATAAAATACAATTCTCTAGGTACCTATTTGACTTATTTTTTCTTGTAAATAACTTTAGGGAAAACAAAATTACAAGATAAATGTTTCTATAGGAAAACTCCATCTTACAAGAAGGAAAATATAAATATACACAATAGACACAACAACATGTCCACTTAATTTTTTTTTTGCGTATGGTTTTTTTTACCTAGAGCTGGTTACAAAACTGATTTAAGTTTGCACAGATACAATTTCGAAAAGTCACAACCTACTATAACAAGGAAAATAGGTAGAAATTTACACATTTTGACATATTTTCTCTTGATTTAGGTCATCTTATCTCTATCCTATGTAATCAAACGATCGCAATACATTTACGTCATTAGCCTGATGTGCAGTTACGCGTATCATGTTAATTCCATTCCGTTAATTACAGCTATTGTAGTTTGACCATGGGCTCAATGGCGGAAATAACCGCTCTGTTTGTAAGTCGGTTACCCCGGTGCCCTGGGCGAGTCCATATTATCGACACCCATGCTTCGGGCCCGTCAGCAAGCAACGATCTTTCACGTCCACACAGCCTGAAGCATTGACTAGGGGTGGGAAAGACATGATATGCACATATGAATAAAATGGATTCTATGTTGTTGTCAACTATTTGGCTATTCTCTTGTATAGGTCACGTTTAACAATTGTGTAAAAAGTAAGTATTGTTTATTAAAAGAACAGTTTTTCGAAAAATCGCTACAAAAACAACGTTCAGGCCCTATTTACATTTTACTCGTCAAGTAGCAAATAAAAATTTGGTTACAATAAGGTCAAAAAACAATTATGGTAAACGTACCAGTGCTTACCTAATTCCTCGTCTCTTAAATGCATTAAATTTAGAATTACGAGAAAAAATTAATGTTAATAATGTTAAAAAAGAGTTAAAATCTCACTTCCTGTCTTTACTCCATTAATGAGCAAAACTCTACTGAATTTGGAATTTATGTTAATCATGTTTATTAGCATTTGTACTACCTTTGATTTCGTTTTTTTGTATTAATATTTTTGATTTGATAATAAACTAAAAAAAAAACAACTAATTCTTGTAAAATTCGGGTTATGATTTATACAGGTATATTTTATTTATGTCATTACTATGTTATGTGACGGTTCCCGTTTGATCAGTCATCGTTGTTGCCACGACGTGACGTTTTAGCCGTAAAATGATGATGATGAATGATGTATATTACCTATATGATATGTATCATGTATTCTCGACTCTATTGACAACATGTCAAAAATCGAATTTGATAATTCTTTGTCAAGGTCATGTATTGAAGTGTTAAGTATCTAAGTATGTTTGTGCGAAAGTGTCATCATAATTCTAAAGGGTCAATATTAATGTCGTTTTTCTGCAAAAAATGCTTTCTGGTTCATACAACAACAACGGTTCAAACAAACAAATTCATAGGGTCTAACTATAATTCGCGGAATCACTAGTAGTAGGTATACGTAGATTAGTAAGCGACTTATTATAACTGAATGTACTCTTACTGTCACAACTGAATTAAAATTATTCTCAGTTTACGTTTCAGTGAAGGGCGGAAGGTATCGTATGTTTCACATCACTATAAGGCGTAATGCACACTGCATTAACCAAGTACACAACACAGACTCCTCAAACAAGCGTCAGCAGCCGCGGGCTGCAATTGGCTAAGTGCTAACGATCTTGTTGGTTTTCAATTAATGCCAAGCCAAGTAACATACCTACTGAGTATGTGTAGATGCCTTTATCTACTTAACATTACTTTAAAAAAATATGTCGTGGATTCTGTCCTACGATATTATCATATTACTTTTTTATATGTACTGCATGTTTATTATTTTAACTCAGCTTAATCAGTCAAGCTGCAAAAGTATGTACCTATACATAAAATTAAAATGCGCACTAACATTGTATTATCCAACCCTGCCACAGTTACCGGATGATATCGGAAATGTTTTCAGATAAATTCGGCTAACGCCACGATTCTAGAAATCTCTACATAATCACCCCTCATCCAGACTTGCAAAATGCAAGGGTTGTCAAATTGTGTACCTGAGTTTTCACAAAAAACAAAAACCAAAATCCTGATCTTCTTTCTGAATCCTGATTCTGAGGTCTGGATTTGGTTGGACTCATTTGAATTAGAAGCACGTTACTCATTACTTGTTGTTTATGGCCAAGTTATATTTACCATTAAACTTTTTAAACTGCGATAGTGTTTCCTTGTTGTATTTAGTTAAAGCAAGCACTTATCTTCTTGTAATATAGATGTACAAATTGCTCACACAGAAAAGCCGCTGGGTAATTATTACGTATAATTGTATATTTTGTGTCAAGTCAACCCAAATTTCGAAAAAACATATTTTATGTTGATAATCAACTTTTGAAATAGGCCAGTGTCAAGGAGGGGGAGTGATATATGAAAACACATGATACGTTTACACAATCGTAATTCCCATAATCTTCTTATTCTAATTAAGCGTACATATATATATACTATATATTTTACGTGTTGTAAGAAACAATTCCTTATCGAATGGAGAGGTGATTTATCTACATTTAATCTCTACTATGTTGTCTACGTGACGAACGTGTAGGATTGTGCTGGCCTATCACTCTTTAAACGTAAATCGTCTTATTGCAAAATAAATGTAGTATTATACATTGTTATATAACAGAATCTTTACTACTGATCTATACTTCGTTTTTTTTAGCATTAGAAAGACCTTTGCAGAACGAGATATAAGGTTTTTTTTACAGGCAAATTCTGCGGATCGAACTGTAAACACGAGTTATTAAATATCACGTATTTATTATCATGCTATATTAATACATACATTACTCAGTGTTGTGAACAGATAAGAAACATAATGTTAGTTAATTTATATTCTAAGACGAAAAGATAAGAATTTTAATAAATTGCGTTTGCAATTTTTCATGGAAAGGTTGTACATTAAAGAACCTAAAGAGGCAGAGTTCTCACACAATTTTAAAACGTCACTGTCACTGTCCTTCGATTTCATATTGTTGTCGGTTGAGTCGGTTGTGTTTTCTATTGCTGTTAGCTTACTTAAAGATTGTTGTTATCGTTTTTGTTCAATTTCGTTATTAATTGTTGATCTATTTAGATATTTTGTTTGTTGGTGCACATTTAAAATGGATGAAGTCGCAGCAAGCTCCGGCTAACGTTTTTTCACCTCTAAAGAAGAAACGGCAATAGCAAAATACTCTGACTGCCAGTGAATAGCGGATGGTGGTGAATATTTACAAATTATTGTCAGAAATGTGCCACAGAAAGGAATATCCCACTAAATCGGACCGTGTGAAAAAGACTGCTGAGACTGCTGGCATATCGTTGGCTACGGTATACAACATTTTAAAAGAAAATAAGTTTTTAAATGTAATTAGATAATATAATAGATAACACTGTGGAAAATGTTATTATAAACGTTGGTGGTTCCGAGTCCTCGGACTCTTCCACTGACAGTGAATAAAACTATGTATGTCATCTGAGTTTTATTTTCTAATTTGTTACCAAATTCAAACTACATTAGAGCGTCCCAGATTAAAGCCGCCTATAAAGGCAACAAATACTAAACGACGTTGTCGATGGGTAGAGTTGTCTTACTATTGTCATCTGCTCAGTCTTTATGATACCGTGTCCGCTTTTATACCGATAGTTTAAATCCTTAAATGCATGACTTTTAAATGTACTGCGAGTGCATAATGTAAGCTAGGTTAAATATGCAAATATTGTTAAATTTAAGACTGTAAACTTCATTAAATTCAGAAAATGTAAAATCGGTACGATATGAGTTACAAATTTATAAAAAAATACTTAGTTAAAAACCGCCAAACACTGAACGAAAACCTCCAATATTTAACTTTTTTTTAATTGCAGCCATCTTGCTTATAAAACACTTATAACTTTTTTTAAATACAGTTTTACCAACAAATTAATAACAAATGTGAAAACTATGCGTTCAGTTATTGGTAAATATCAAATGATATGTATGTACATAAGTTCCGAGAAATTCAGTGGTATCGAAATCTAAGAAGGAAGATTTACGACCACTGCTTCTTTGTTCTCCCGTTTGACAGATAATTCTAATCTTAAATAAAACGAAGTATAAGTAGAATCCAAAAGTGACAACCATAGGTTCGCGCCTGGCAATGGCGCTGCGATCGCGTGGCGGATTCGCAGGTTAAACGGTATCTGCATCTTTATTAATGCATTTTCAATCGTTACTGCTCACATTCAGTTTTAATATTTGCCATTAAGAGCGCAGTCGGAAATAAAACGCTTTTATACTGTTTGCACTTAGATTTTGTTTGTTACTAGTGAAAACCTCAAAAGCTTTATTTTTTATACAATTGAAGGAAGAGGCCTCTACCCTGCCATAGATGTCTCTAGTATCCACATTGCAGCAAGAAAAAGACATAAATTGACTAATACTAGTATGTATTTCATAATTTAACAAAGACCCCTAGACCTCCCGAAACATGAATTACCCATCAAACCAAAGCCTCGTAATTCTACATATAAAACGTATCCACATTTATTGCTCAACTAAATGAGACATTATTAGTTAACGTCTTTTGGTATATTAAGGACAGGTTAGTAGGGTATTTTATAGTTGCTGTTATTAAGGTAGGATTTAGCAGCAAGGTTTAATTTGTTCTTATGATGTATGCCTATTACTTATTAAGAACTCGGTAGATGTACCTACAACCTCCCAATTAGTTTATATGTAATATTTTGCATTGTTAGATGAATATAATGGATTATTAGTAAGATTTATCTAAATCTTATTAGTAAATTTGGGCCAGTACCAAATATCACGCGTTCAAGAATTTGTAATTTATTTGTGTGTAATTTGTTTTAAATCATACTAATTAAGTAAATGACCATGTTTGCTTAAAAACTTACATAATGGTTTATTATACGTGCACGTATCTACAAAAATACCCCCATGCATTTATACGAACACAGGGATCGAGTTCTCTTAATCGTCCAATTTATCCTCAACCATTTTAACCTTTCTACCCTCGGAACGACCTGAAAATTAGGAAAAAAAGGAATTTAATTTTTCGCTTCCCATTTGCGGCAAGACAGACCATTCTTAACCCCCCGCTGCGTGCCAAGAACACCCCGGGGATAGTAAATTTCTTTAAAACACCTCTCATTATTCGCAATAGCCACATAACAGTTTAACCCTTCAGTGCAGCTGGGGTCTTTTTAACCCAGTTAGGGTTGACACCTGCTGTCCAACGGTAATTATTTTAGATTGAAATGTTACTTGGCTGCAAATAAAATCAGAAAGACCATTGGTACGAGTATACAATTCACTAACTTAATAATTAATATACGCGAACTGGAAAGGAGCTTTTTATTACTTAGATTTATTAATATATTTTTTTTATTATTTCAAGAGACAAAGACTAAATTAATTATAATTTAATGTTATGCAGAATATAACATTATGCCCTATGTAAGATATCTCTAATACGAGTACTTATTTTTTTTAGCTTAATTACAATGAATTAAATACACACCTATTGTTCTGAATATAACTGTTGTTAGTTGCGATATAGTCTACAAGTCCTATGAACAGTATACGCTCCAAGCACCCCTTGACCCCAGTGAGCACCCTAAGCCCTACATTAGTGACGTTGAGATGAGGATGACGTCATGACGTTACAAATCCGCATTTTATCGTATTGGGTTTTGACAGATATTGTGGCGCGTCGCATAAAACGCACGCTGCGTTCTGGCTGATGGGCATTGATGGGTTAAATTTTGTTTAATCGAGTTAGAAAGGCAAGGGTTGCGTTTAACTTGATTGGTCTTCTATTTATGACGAATACTTATGATCAATTATTTAAGTACCTGCGGTGATATGCCGCTCATATTTTTTTGAAATATGATGTTTTCTTAAAATATATATTCTAAAGTAGTTTTTTTTTATTCTTACACTTCCGAAGATCCCAACCAAAACTTTATTGTTTAAAGACTTCAAAGTTATATTCAATTCTGTATGGTAATCAACAAACACATCTTCATTCATTCCACGTTTATAACCTTTGGTGGGTAGTATTTATACGGATATTTTTTGAATGACCAATGACCCAATATGGAACATGACATTCTATTCTACGTTTGTGGTACAATTATTTGGTGCTGGGCTTCATTCAAATTATGTAAGTAAGGTAATCAACAATCAATACTAACTCATTGCTAGTAAGTGAGCATTCTAGTGCAGTCGTGAATAGTTAAACTATCTACCGTTTCGGGTTACAGTTATAGCAGACGCGAGGATATAATGGCTGAAAAACCTTCTTATTCCACACAACATTTTAGAGTAGTTGCAGCATTTAAAAATCTATTGATAATCAGAATTTTGTTAGGTTTTTATAACGGTTGTTTCAGATTATCATTTATTCGATTTTTTGCAAGAGTTTACTGTTGCATAGTCTTTGTTGCGGCGTGTTCATACCTCACTAGTGACACAAGAATATTCTATTTTTATTTTTGTGGTATAACTTACTGGCTGATAAATGTCTTAATTTCTATACTTACAGGGGATGAGTTTTTCTTCCGTTTCTGTAAAGAAATAAAAGAGATTGACGCAAAACTGAAACAGATAAACTTGTTATTGAGTCCAACAATAACGAAACGCATATTTACTATAATACTATTTTCTAAATTATGTATAGTGTTTATTCTGGCTACAGCTTATATTATTGGATACATTGCGAATTGTGCCTGGATCCGTTATATTATTATTTCTTATATTTGGACAGCACTTAATATGAGTCACATGATTACCTTCATTGTTTTTGAAATGTCTTCTCACAGAGCTAAAATATTACGAGTCTTCTTGCAAACCAATTTGGGAACTCCTCTAAAGAGGCAAAACAATGCAAACCATATTACAAAAATAATAATTTACGCGATGATTGTTTATAAGCTGCTTCTTAAAAATCTTAATTCAACGTTGCCCCGAGTCAAGTTTCAGGTAACTACATGATTACAATTAAAAATACGAGTTTATAAATACTTAATGATGACCTGAATTCTGACAGGGTGAGATATTTAAACATTTTAAACTTACTCCATCACATTAATATTTTCCTTTAATCGCTAGGTGGCTGAAACCCTATGCTGCAATTTTGTCAGCATAGTAATGCATTTTTTTGAAACCATGTATATGTATCAGGTAAGACAAATGTTATTGTTCAAAAAGTTTAGCTCAACATACAATGCACAATATAAAATTTTGCACAATATCCAAATTAAGTAATATTTTTGAAACGCTGAACTACAGTAGGTATCCATTGCACGAATATGAATTAAGGCGGAAAGATAAACTCGAACGCTTCGCGATAGGAATATTCACTATCTGTAAGCACATAATATTTTATCAATTAATCTTTTTGCAATTTAAAATAATTATTTTACCTGTGTTTCCTTAGGCATGCAGTTGCAGACCGTTCGTTGGTTTAGTGGTAGCAGAGTTGGGAATCAGCTGCGTTCTCTGCTGCTTGCCCGCATTGTTCTCCAAGAAGGCTGGACGGGAAATAGATATCATCAAAACCGTCTTAAAGGATGAATTGTTGATTTGTAATGGTAAGCCATATCATATACATATAATACAAAATACAAATTAATAATAATATGTGATTACGAATCATTTCATTATTCTTCATTTTAGAAAAACGATAATAGATACCTAGGAGATTTTAAATTAAAATATTTGATATAAATAATACGGCAATGTTTCTTACTCTGATTTTTTGTTGAGATATTGTGAAGATAGAGAGTTTTTCAATTAGTACTTTGTTTATTTCATGTTTTGGTACTAGATATTTTACGTAATTGAAGTTTACTTTAATAGTACATTGTGCATCAAAGGAGGTAAGTACGGAATTACTAACGAGAGTGTTAGAAACCCGACGCCGTCAGGCGGAGGGCTTTTATGACTCGAGCGTGATGCATATAATGTTTTTCAACACACTTGCCGACAAAAAAATAAGTTTTTAGACATAATATTATTAAATGACGTACTGACATTTCTATTACTCCCAGGGAATATCACTTTTCTATTACTCCCGCTACGCGCGAAAGCAATGGCGCGCTTAGACAGCAAGTGTGTTGAAAAGAATATTCTAGCTATCTATCACTTGTCGAGCTGCAGACATCACTGAATGTTTTTGTTAAGTAAATGTAAACCTAGGCATACATATATCGGAAGAAAACAAATCAAGTCGAGATAAATCAATCTCCGAAAGTTTACTACATTAGTATTGATTACATTAAGTATTACTAAAATTATATTTCACGCGGGTTACTCACGTATTTTAAGACGAAAAATGCTCAACATGGCCGCGGCCAGCATCCTTCATCGCGCAGCCATGGCGAGCGGCTCTTGAGAAACCTCCTCATAGGAGCGAAACATGTCGAGTATTGTTCGACTTAACAAACATAAGTACCCGAGCAAATATAATTTTAGTATGAACGAGTCTCACGAGAGTTTTGTGTTTAAAATTGCTAATATACTATTATTGAACTCTGTGCATTATATTTTCCAGATGCAGTTCTACAAGCGACGATAGAGAATGCTCAGGAGTATCTATGCGCGTGCGACCTCAAGGACACAATCGACAGAGCTTTCTCCTTTAACTTAAACCTCCCTTTTATTTTTTTTAGTGTATGTACCACTTACATCATAGTTATTATTCAAATATAGGTAGACATGAAAGGATAAATATGATAGGTTAAGGAAGTCCTTTAACATAATTTCTCGGAGAACCCCAAACTCTAGTCCCTCAAAGATATATTAATAACGTGACGCAAATCAATGGTAGGGACAAAAAATCGAATTTTCTAACAACGGCCTTCTTACGTAATCTGTAGAAACAAAAAAATGTATGTATGATTAAACACGAACTATAAAAGTACTTAATGTCGAGAAATACAGACATCACATGTCATCAATATATTACACCTAATGCCCACAAATTACACACCGCTAGTCGGCCAGATGGCTCGAAATACCAATTAAATTGATATCAGTGGCAGAAATAAGTTTGATGTATTGGACGCCATCAGAGGGAAACCAATGGTAGGGTGACGAATAAAAAATAATAAGCACTTAATAATTGTGTGGAAGGATTACGCCGTTTTTCTTATTAATTTAAACTTCTTTCGGAAATTACCACAAAGTGTTAATTCGTTCATATTCATTCATACCTCACCAAAACTCGTAGGATCAAAATCATAATTAGTATATGCGGAACAATAAAATTAGTACTAGTACAATATGAATATCTGAAGGTGGTTCTATTGTCATAGCAAAAACTAGGGTTTTATTGAGTCATTTCACAATAGGTATTACTTAAAACATGCATAAAAACTTGGATTGAATGATACCTATAGGTACCTAACTACAATACGTGTAAGTAAGTATTTAAAGGTGTAACATTTCTAATTCGAATTAATTGCATTATAGTTATTCGATTAATGAGGTATAATTTTAGTATCAACAAAACAATATTTATTACACCAAACTAATATACTGTGTATTTACTGATTAAGGTGCATACTTATACTGCACTTGCAAAGTTTTGGGCTCACACTTTAATTGCTCACGTCCCTTGAATGTGTTTGACGCACAGTAATGAGTTCGGTCCAAGTTTAATTTAACTAAGGAGGCAAGAGCAACGTCTTATTGCAATACAACCGTATACTTACATTCGATATTACAATTAATATAAGGCCCGGCGCAGATATGCGACTGCCAGTTGAAGAAAACGTAGTTGCGAAATTGTTACATATCACGTAAATCAATGTAAGTACAGTCACCATAGAACCAGACAATAGTCTGGTTCTCGCACTAGTATAAATAGTATAATAATATTAATGCCTTTGGTGTGAAGGCGGCGGTGTTTTCGGCCACCTTGTTCTGAAATGTAAGTGACTGAATGAAATATAGAATGCCTGTAAAGTTATAAGTACAGAATACCACTCTCTTCATTTGTAATTCCTTAATCTCGAATATACCAATTTGGGTCGTTTTCAAAAATATTTTAGATACGTAATTAAGGGCGTAATGCAAACAAAATCACGATTTCGATTATCTTACAAAATTAGTCGTACAAAACTATATGGGTAACCTATGTAACACAAAAAAGTGACATTAAGTTTCTTTTTAATAAAGCATTTTTGCAATCGACCCATTTAGACTTTTAGAAAATTAATATAATGTTGTTTTTGTAATGTTAAACTTGATAAATATATTCATGTGACATACCGAGTTTTTTTTTCACATTGTGCACGCGGGGCCTTAAACTCATTCTAGGCGAGCCGTCGAAAGCAGTGCCAATGTCGTTGACGTGCGACCGCCTCCGTTACTGAGCTTATTGTTTTAATGAGTCTCATAAATAGTATCCATTAAACATGTTTTCATTCTTGCTTAAATCGACGGAAATAAATAGGACATGTGCTAGAACATAACAGGCGTTAAAACGAGTGAGAGTCATATTAAAATAACAAGTATTTTAATATAAAAAAAAATATTTCGACGAATTGTAAAACTCCTCCTTTTTGAAGTCGGTTAAAAAGGAAACGAAGAGTACCTTTTTAAATACATTCACAAACGATATACTCGTAGCTGACAGGATATGTGTTTGTATTTGTCAACGTCACATCCCCAGTGGTCCCGCATCGAAATAATGCGGACAAAAAACGGGAATTTGGGACATTTTTTTCCACAAATGATCCGTGTCGAGCCTGCTCTCTTATTAGATTATCAGGTCGATTTGCAATTCCGTGTGTTCATACATGTTTATTTTACGGAAATGAATCGCAATTTGGTAGAGGGGTGGTATTGTTGACTCAGGGTAACACATAATGGGTATGTACATAATTTATGGGATCTGATATTCGTTTTTCATAATTATACAAATTATCGTTTAGGTACAGTAACAATTAATAGACTTAAGTAAACTTGGCCAATATTATATTCGTCATCATACATTATGGTTACTCAGTAAGAATTACTCACTCTCCTCCGTTCCGGACAACACTTAATTTTCTATTTAAAGCATAACGTCACAACGAGACTTGCGGTACTGTTGGACAGAATTGGGCAGCAAAATTCTGTAAACTACAAAAGTAATCTTAAGTAGTAATCGGATGGCTTGGGCCCAGGCCCGGACAGTCTGGTGTCAGTAATCCCTTAGAACGTGAAAGTTGACATATTTACTTGTTTCACTGTTAAGATAAGAACATAATCCAAGGTGGTAAAATACAGTGGTCTCGGCGCCGAATAAGTTCAATTTCGTTCCTTTCGGCGTCGAGACTATTGGTCCGTGGGGTCCTAGCGCTCTGAATCTCTTCAAAGTCCTATCGAAGAGACTCAGACACGCCACGGGAGACCCAAGGGCTGGCAGCTTCCTCGCTCAATGCATTAGGGTGCGGCTCCACTGACGCGGAGCTGAGCAAAATTGACCAATTACATTTTTCAAATTAAATTTTCGAAACACTGTGATGCGGTCTCATTGGCCGGGCTCGCACAGCTCCGCTCCACGTCAGTGGAGCCGCACCTTTAGCTTGGCAATCCAGCGAGGAAATGCTGCCAGCGTCCTGGGTACCATGCCGCAGGAGCCTGTTTTAGATTTAATTTAGATTTTATCTAGTTTTAGTTTAGTTATACTTTTTAAATTTAATTTTATGTGTATTTGTAGTTTGTTGACACGAAATAAATTTATATTTGAACAAACTCTAACCTAAATTTTACAGTTAAGAAGACCACTTTCAAAATATTATCACAATTAAAAATTATAATCGATTTTTCATTTGATGAGGGCGAAAGCTATGTTGATGGCTTGCGCCCTCACACCGATGTGTCACGTGTCTACTTGATTAGTTCTCAGCTTCATTGCATTTCAAAACTTGTTTTATACAATTTTAAACCCTATTGCTACTGCGATGAATGATTACGCTTTTTGGATTCAAAACGTAACTATTAACACTTAAGAATCATTTTTGATTTATATTACATCAAGTAAATTAAATCCTATATGTATATAAATACAGAATTGGTTGACCGCCCGTAGCGTTTGCTACTAAGCACAATGGGTTTTATGTAGGTACCTAAAGAAGCATGCATTTAAAAAAACAATCGTTTCATTTACTTGAGTTAGTATGTTTTAGAATAGGGGAAAAGTATTATGATTATGAGTTGTGACTCATGTACGTTTTAAATACGGAACCACTCTGCGAGCAAAATAATAACTACATATTAAGACTATGACTGTGCCTAAGCATTGAACAATTTGATAATGATCCGTAGTCAATTAATTTGTAATTCATTTCAATCATTCTTAATGATTGACTACGCGTCTTTAGTTAATAACTTAAAATTGTAAGTTTCACCATATTACTTACATTTGGATTTAATGGGTCTTTAAGATATTTAATTAAGAAATGATTCGAAGTATTTAAGAGAGTTTGAATGATATCACTAATGTAGTAAGCACAGAATATTTAAGAAAGTATAACCATTGTAATCTATTCAATTGTACCAAAAAACAGTTAGATTTTTATCTTTATTATAAAGTAATCTCGGAAGCTAAAATTTCTCAAGATGATGTTCTACCGATTAGCATGGCACAAGTAAGTAATAATAGAAAATTATTTATTTCTTCTAGAAAATTATAGTAAATCTAATTTATAAAAAATATGTATTTAATTATATTTCAGAATAATGAAACTATTATGCCTAGACGACTTGTTCGCGGAAGAACCGAGTTTCTACCCAACGAAGAAAAAAGAAGTTTACAAAACGTTACTACTCATAGACCAGACGATGAACATGTACGTGTCCATACTACTCTCGGTGATCAGCATGTTGATTTGGTTGACGATCCCTGTTGTAGCTCTCGAAAATCCCTCCCAGGCATTTAAAGACCAGAAGATGGATGTGTCGTACGCAATAGTATCCTGGATCGAGCGGAATGTGAGCGTGATTGACCGTTTAGTAATAGTACTGGCAATTGTGTTGATCTACGTTACCACACAAATGATAATGGATGCAATTTTAGGAACAAATATCAGCATGAGCCCATGGAGAGA
Source organism: Thaumatotibia leucotreta (assembly GCA_025490895.1). Lineage (NCBI taxonomy): Eukaryota > Metazoa > Arthropoda > Insecta > Lepidoptera > Tortricidae > Thaumatotibia > Thaumatotibia leucotreta. The sequence goes on from JALPQI010011092.1 coordinate 18,574, forward strand.
GCAAGGGAAATATTATCTGCCCGAGGGATACAGAAATATATAGAAATAACGGGCATTTAAACATTTTATTTTATTCAAACATAGGTTAGCGTGGCTCTGTCGAGTCATCTGAACGGATGTAGAGTTCGGCAGGTTGCCCCGGAATCGCCGAAACACAACGCGCTTCGGCCAGATGTCTGCACTCGCGATGGTATCCTGTAGCGGGCGCGGCACGCGCACCAAAAAACGAGTTGAAGTGCACGTAGTGGTGTGACCGCAGTTGCTGCACCCTCAGCGAGAAGCCAGTCTTCCGGCGGACATACTCCACCACGTCTTCAGCCACGGCGGAGTATTGCAGGCGCGACACATAGAGCACCTTACCCGGTGTAGCGACCCGAAGACCAGAATTAACCAGCTCGGTGGTGCCACACAGAGTCTTACGAGGCGCCCTGCGCACCTGACCACCAGTGTCAAGCCCTCCTTACCCACACAGGTACGGGAGGTCTTTTCCCTATTGGGGATAATTCACCCGCTTTAGAGGGTGTGTTGACCTGGCCAGCTGCGACTTGCTGTCCAGCAACGACGTCGGCATAAGCTTGCTTACGTTGCTTCGAGGAAACATGAGGGGGCAATATGTCCATACTCTACGCGTAGACATTGTAGACAAGCTAATAATTATTTTGCTACCTAACCGATGCTGAAGTTTAGTAAAGATGAGCATTTTTCATCCATAGTTAGTACTATTTACGATAATACGTAGGCATATCCTGCCAACGTTAGTACGTAAATTAAATATTATTTATTAATTTTCGGGGCTACTATGTCGTACTAATGCAGTTTAGGTCCAGGGAATGGGACAGAGATATACGACTCGTATAGCCTTGTCCCTTTCTCTCGACCTAAACTGAATCGCATTAGTACGTCATGGTAACCCCCGTGATAATTGAGCTAAGGGATTTTTTTTAATATATTTTTTTATTAAAATTATGTTATACATATGAAATACTGTAATTTTATTTATGATTGTTAAATTCTCCGCTACCTTTAATATGCCACTAAAAATCAACAACTATTATGCCTCTGAAATGCCATTTTTAAGCTAGAAAGAAAAAATTATGCATACCTATCATAGATACTGACTCATTAAAGACTGCTCAATTATTCTGTTAAGTACTGATTTTTCAATCCCCAGATAACAGTAACTGTCAAATAAATGTTAGCTCTATCCTTTTTTGACTGATGACTATAAGGATGTTAATACTTTTAACTGACCGATACTTTTAACTGAGGATTGAAAAATCAGCCCTAAGTGAAATAAACAGAGATGATCTTTACCCAACAGTGAAATACCAATGGGTTTGGGAATAAAATAAATAACATAATGACAGGTATACATGCCGATTAATGTTAGCTGCGTGGTGAAGGTAGTATTGTCCTAATGCGTTCATACCAAAGAATATAATACTCTAAAGAGAAGAACGATAACTCCTTATTAAAATTAAGCCTCTTCGCAAAAGTTCGTTTATACTACTAGCGACACAGTCCTAGCGCAGTACTAATTTTGACAACTAGTTTAGCGCAGCTGTAGTAACTCTGTCTGTGAAGCGGATGATCCAGGTTCGAATCCCAGCAAGGGAATATTTATTTGTATTTTTCTTTAGATTTTTAATTTTTATTCGAGTTTACAGTTCATTTCCACCCAAAATCCCAATCTGCATTCCCAAAAAAGTACCTATGAGAAAAATATGTCATGTAAAATGAATAAAAATAAGAAACAATGTTCTCGTCGAAAAGAACTTATGATTTGTGATTCTGAGCTGAATTGGTGGAAACAGTATGATTAACCGAAATGTATTTTCTAAGAAAATGCTCTATATGGAAGTTGTTCCAGAGGTATATTTATGAGTCATCTAAGAGTAGATATTTGCGCACATAAGGCCATAGAGTATTTTCATTAGATTTTATGTAAATTCAAGTAAGGCAGTGAAAAAATAATCCTTAACTGTGCTATACTTGTGATAACATATAATTATATTGTATGAAATTAAATGCAGCATTATGTTAAAATTACTTATTTATTTAGTGCACACCTTCTATAAATATTCTATCTGTAATATAATTTATTAACTTATCTTATTCTAAATATTAGATGTCATATACCAAAGAAAAACGACCAAGATCACCTAACGCCCGAGGGGTACAAGCATAAGCCGCGAAAGCTGAGTACGTGGTTCCGTTCGGTCCCCACCTCGGGCGTTAGGTGATCTTGGTCGTTTTTCTTTGGTATATGACATCTAATATTTATAATTTATATAGTATTAAATAGTGTGACTACTGGGGAAAAATAAAAAAGTACAAATCAAAATAATTTGCTTCGTATTTTCACAATACGTTCAAATTATGTTATAATAATAAAAATGATTATATTTTCATTTGTACGCTTAGTAATGCGAAATATAGAATAATATGACATAGAATGAGAAACTCACAATTAACATTTTAAATTAGATTTTTATACAATTTCAAATATCGTTATCACAAATTGTAGGCAATTAATTACCTAATAAATAAGTATCATCTAGCTCTCTAATTTTTCTCTAGTTTATTCAATTGCACCCTTTAAACAACATAGTGCACACATCTGAAACATGAACCCTGATGGGCGCAGCACATATTAAGTTATTTTTATTGTACAACAGTGTTAATTAGTGACATTCTTAAATAATTAATTTATTAATTCAAATTTACATAGTAATTTGTATTATACCTATGCTCACTTACTTTAGAAGAATCACAGTAACAAGGAACATTATTAACATAACTAAGATATAGGTGAAAAGGTTAAGAAAAGCTCCTGTTGTATGAAGTTGTAATACTTGTAATCTATCCATATAGGCATTTATTTTGTTTGTGTTCGCATTTTAAACATGACGTATTGTCTATTTGGATAGATCACTACTACATACAACAGGGACCCATTTCTCGAAAGCTTGTAACTTGTAATACAAGTGGAAGTTTATTTTTGACACTATAATTTAGATAAGGACTTCCGCTTTTATGTGACTTGTATGTAGGTGACTTACTTGAGTTAAGCTATATTTTTCACTTATATTAAACTGAAAGTCCTTCGCTACGTTCAGGATTCAATGTCGCGCCCGTGACATAAAACAGTGCTTTATCCCCTTGGTGTGTAATCTACTATTCTAGTAACCAAAGTAGTCAAACTGTTCGATACACCAACCTATAAAGTATTAGGCAGAAACGAGATTATGCGTATCAGCTCGCTTTTAGAAGATGAAGATTCGCTCCCATTTCCTATAACATTTTAAAGCTTGATCACGTACTCATTCCTTGATATCTGTGCCTTGGGGCCCCACAAACCTAAAGTTTTGACATCAATAGTTACAATGATGTTATTCTTGTGTCTTCTTGTCCAGTTGTGGGTTGAAATTGAGATGTTGCCATGTTGCCATTGATAGTCATTTCGTCCTAAACTAATGAGATTATTATGCTGTCGTCGTCGGTAAATGTTTCTCAGCCATTGACTTCAATCCAGCAAAGACCTGCTTGTTGGTTCCTAGCTTAATGGGTACCATACGAGGGCTGTTCCGAAAGTTTTTAGTTGCTCAGGTTCTATTCATGCGATTTCAATAAAACTTACACCATTTTGAGGGATATTTCAATGACGCTTTAGGCGGTGTAAATTTGTTTTAGTAAAAATTTTAGATATTTTTATTATTTTGTTTTACTAAGACGTGTCGAGCCTTACTCCAATGACCATGATACCGATTTTTAAGACACTTTTTTAATGAGATGCTATGAACATCATTCGCTTATAAAACTATTTTATTTTATAGGTACTAGTAATTGAAGATATTTCCGTTATTTTTAAGTACAAATTACGTGATATCCTTTACTTTAATCATAAATGAGTAGGCATCGAAAAAAATCGTAAACTCTAAAATTGGAATTTCGAATATTGTAAAAATCATCATTCAATCAATAATCATTTTTGTTCAATTATAATTTAAAAAACGCAAAATGAACTAAATTATTTATCCCGGGTATATTTTAGTACAGCTTTCAAAGGTTTTTATACGAAATATGCTTCAATGTGTCAAAAATTGCCAATTTCTCCATACAATGTTAAATTTCATACAAAACAGCTTTTTGTAAAAAAAATATAATAAAAAAACTATTCCCATTACATGCATAAATTTATTAACCATAATAAGTATTGAAATGTCCCTCACAATGATATAAATTTAATTTAAATCGCATGAATAGAACCGGAGCAACTAAAAACTTTCGGAACAGCCCTCGTATTCAGTATTTTATTTCACGTTGTCGGGCATGGCAATGAAAAAATATTTGTTAGGAAACGATAACAAGATGGTGATTTCTTGTATAATGTTAAGGTCAGTATTTATTGGTCTAAATTATATCTTCTGCCTTGTTGGTTCTTCGGTAATTATAATTAATAAGTTGGCTCTCGAGTAATAAAGTGAACGAGTGATTTAAATTCAACTCAAATAAACATTTCACACTCTAATCATAACTTTTTTTTTAAATTTTGTTTATCTAACTTGAATTTTTTTTCTTTAATGTGTTTCGGAACTTTCGGAGTGCTGGCTTAGTTTATTTTTGTTAATATGTCTTCAAATTATTTTTCTTTTTTGTTTCGTTGGTCTGGTGTTTTCGTTATTCCTGAATCCTGAAAACAAATGGAAATACACTAATCATTTATTGTACTAAATACGTTCTCATAGGCCAATATGAAAAACCGGCCAATACCGCAGTAATTCAAAAATGGCTGGACCGATCTGCGCAAAATAATAGTTATTTGTTATACAAGGGTGCAAAGTTGTATTTTACCCGCGAGTATGAAATGTTTTAACATACGAGAAGTAAAATACATTTGCACCCGTGTGTAACACAAAACTTTTCCCCTCACTATAGCGAGGGAACTCAAAAAAGGTATTATTTGTTCACATTACAATCATCATCAGTGATAATAATTTTCGAAATGCATCATGTATTTAATGCAAGATTTTGTCGCAGTAAACTTAGCACGAAAAAGTAAACGCAGCACGATTTTAATTCATGCCTGTAGTTGCACACCAACGCCAGTGCATTATTAAATCATTCTTATTCATTATTTTTACAAAATTATAACAGAACACTCTGAAAGTTGTTTAGTTTACTATTTTTATACGAATGCTACTTCCATGAGCATTTTACGTTTTATTATCTGTTAAACGAATGCTACTTCGCGCTACGCTCCAAGGTCATTACTTTGCCACACAAGTGAATAATATGCGTTTTTACCCGTTCGTATTAAAGGATAAACGAGCGCTTTACGAGCTAGTGAGGGGAAACATATTATGTAGTTTAATTTTAAAGTATTTATGATTTTTTTCATATTTTTCTGATCCACCGATGAAAACTTAGAGTTGTGAACATTTTTGTTTATCTGAATTTATTCCCGAAAATGTAGACGTTAAAAAAACATTTTGGGACCCTTATTCTTTAAAAAAAAAAATCTATATAACGATACCCCATACTACAAGATTACAGCAAAATAAAATAAATCATCCCCACTTTCCGTCCCGTACACGTAACCGTGCCTGATTTTTTTTATATATTTTATTCTACCACTTTATCAGCGTGATTAGTATGTACCTTGATAGGTACATACTAATCATATCGTATAAGGTGGCCAAACATGATATAATGATGATTCATTATATCATGTTTGGCCACCTTATACGATATGACGCTTTGATAAAAAACATAATAGAAGGAAGGATTAAAGGGAAGCGAGGAAGAAGCTAGAAGAAGTTGCATGAAACAAATAGAAGAGAAAGTAGACGTCGTGTCGTACAAGGAAGTCAAGGAGGCGGCTTTGGACAGAGTTAGATGGAGACAGCTACATTCATCAGTTACGCCGACAAGAGTTTGACTCTTAAATTTATAATGTACAGTGGCGTTCAAAATTGCATGGACGATTTATGAACTAATTAATTCATAAACTGTCCATGCAATTTTGAACCCGACTGTACCTATACCTGTACCTACCGTATTGCTAATTTCTAGTAGGACTAACGGCCAAATGAGTTATGCTGCGGACATCACAGACAGACGGACATGGCGAAACTAATTAGGGTTGCTAGTGTTGCTAGTTTGCTACAAATTTGTTGGATTTTTTATACTATAATTATAATTTATAGTTATGATATTTGTGCTATAATATGTTCCCCATATCTTTCCCGTATCAAAGTGTTAATAAATATTCTTTTATAGAAGATTGTTAATGGGCAGCAGCATACTGTATACACTACTACGATCGCCAACCCGCTTGTGCAGCGTGGCGACGAGCATTTACCTCCTAATGCGCTGATAGGCATAGTTAATAGAAGCCTACGTCCAGCAGTGGACTGAGAGAGGCTGATGACGCGACGCCAATAAAATTATGATTAACATACCATCAATGCGGACGATCCTATGGCACTTATATAAGTGCATTCAGACTAAAAGAGCATTCGCTATTCTAACCCCCTACTCTACGAAATTCGATCGTTACGCGAAACGTAATTCGTTGATTTCGTAGAGTGGGGGATACAATTGCGAATGCTCGTTTGGTCTGAATGCACCTTTATATAAGTGCCAAAGGATCGTCCGCATTGAGGTGGAATGCACCTTTACAAGCAGTGTTCCTTCGCCCACTAGTTCGACGGGGACTGTTGAGCATCCAGCTGCTAGACAATCCATCTGAGACGACTTGCCCTGAAATCGAATTAAAGAGTATTATCCCATCATAAAATTCATAATTCATAATTGTCATAAGCTAGGGCGCGTGGTGAAGGCAGTAAGAATACGTTTCTGACCACCCCAAGTGTTCCTGTGGTTGTCTCGTACACTTTGACTATGGTGGAGGTAAGTAATACGATAGCCAACCCGCATGCCAAACATGGCGATTACGGCAAAACCCCTCTTATGAATAATACGGCAGTGGTCATTGTGGCAGTCTTTGGGAGAGGCCTGTGTCCAGCAGTGTAGTGTGTCTTTCGGCTCTTCTTGCTGATGATAACTATCATAAACTTTCAATTCACTCTCCAAATTACAAATATTTATTATATTTATTTTGTTTCGAATAGGTTTTCAGCTATGATAAAACTTAGGCTAAGTACTATTTGTTTAATTTGAGTTACTTGTACATAGTAGTTGTATTTGGTAGTATTAGGAAGATAGTTACTCGTAAATACTACGAGTACTACGAGGATTTCTTAATCGACTACAGTATGGGGATCCTCAAAAAGTTGTTTAATAGGGTTTTAAAGGGTCGGCAACGCACGAGTGGGTCCTCTGGATTTGCAGGTGTCTATAGGTTACTGTAGCTTCTAACTATGAGCTATGCTTGTTTGTGGTATAAAAAGTTCTAAATAAGTATGTATGTATAGCGCCGTTTACATTCATAAAGTATTATTGCTAAAGGGGCTAAGTTGAATTGTCTGACATCGTCCAGTGTACCTGAATATTTATTTATTTAATACCTAGTAGAAGTGGTCCGATACAGTTTTCAGTATTTTTGATACCTATTTGGAAGGAAGTCATAATATAATTGAAGGAATGTACATATGTGTGCAATAAATGATTTGATTTGATTTAAAACGAAAAAATAATATTGTTGTGTCGTTACGATAGCAAGAGAGATATCTAAATAATCACAAAATTTGCATCATACGTGTGAGAACTATGTTCTGGAACTCACACGTGTCATAAATTGTATTGCGACTAAAAAGCGCCTGTTGCAAATTAGTCGGCGAAAAATTGACTTGTATTTTTGCCAACCAATTTGAAACAGGCGCTTTTTTACTCGCAATACACACATATATTATGAAACGTATGATTAAAATATTATTAATTGGTTTATGACTTTTATGAGGTACAGTATTGATACATGGTCTAGAACACGCGTATTTGGTGCTTTTATGACCATTCCTGATGGTCACAAACACAAATTGTAAACTTATAAGTTATAAGTCTAAACTTACCGTCAATTTGAATGGTTCAGCCGCAGCACTACTTGGTCTTATCACAGGTTCTACTTTCTCTATCAGGTTTACTTGGTTTTTTGAACATTCAGCTACCATATCCTATGAGAGGTTGATCTGAAAAAAATATAATGATATGTAGATGCCGACGGTAACACCTCTCCTATTTTTTTTTGTCCCTTTGCTGCATTTTGTTTGGAAGTATGTTTAGTTGTATTTTTATGTTTTATTAAGTCATGCTTCCCTCCATTCCCAACACTTATATCATTAGTACAAATTTTGCAATATGCAAAACCATCCCCTTTATGACTTATGGAAAGCCAATTTTTAAAGTCTTCTACCTCCAACCACTCATTTCGAAATTTCTGGTTGTATTTATGTTTTTTGGCAAGACTCATGCTTAATGCCAAAGTTCACACAGTATGCAGAAGCAGAAACCCACATGCAGAAAACATTAAACTCCCAAAGATTAGTTAATTGTTAGATATACTTCTGGAACAAGGCAGAGAGAATGCTAAATCATTCTAATGAAGCTGAGTGGTTTGGTTACAATAAGTTATTTTTAAAAGAATAAAAGATAATGAATTATTTTGTTGATGAATTACCTATTCCTTTTTCGTCAAATTCGTCAAATTTTTCATTAGGAAACAGCAGTATACATTTAAAAATAGATACTTAATTATGACTTATTACTATGTTATTACTGAGACTGAAATAACATAAAGTGCAAAAAAGTGTCATATTTTGAATAGTATGATAAACAGACATTTTATAATTATTACTTATAAGATTAATATCCAACGACCATTCAGAAAACACTTTCTCAAAAGTTTTCGGGTTCTTAAAGGGCCCCAATACAAAACCACAACACATACTCCAAACCCCAAAAGAAAATGCTTTTCACTTACCAAATATGCAATTAGTACGTATATCCTTCACTCGACGGCACTAATCACAATAGTTTAATAGATATTTTGTTATTTTATTTTTGTCTTCCCTTGTTTATTGAAACTTTAGTTTAAGGCCGTTAAGTTCGTGCGACATGAAATGAAAACTTCAAAGAAAAAATATATAGCAAATGTTAGGTTGGCAGCTAGTTCTTGGCGCCAAACCATTGACACTTGCTGTCAAGTGTGACAGATGTTGTTTGGTTTGTGGCGCCTTATTAACGAAAATTATTGTGGTAAGGTTGGTATGCCGCTACTTCAGAGTAATTTTCAACCAAATGAGATATATTTTGTGAGTATATTTTTAATATGTCCGAAAATCAGGTAGATTTCATTATTTTATAGAAATAAATCAGAATATCAGTAGATTGCGTCAAAATCAGGTAGATCTACTGCTTTTTCAGTAGATCTGGCATCACTGGCATTGACCGTGAAATTGACGTAATCGAACAGAGTTGCTGTACTTTAAAAATCACTTTTGAATTTTAGGCAACCCCTTTTGAAATACCAACCCACACAATGACAAATTAAGAAAAATCATGTCTTACCATAGGAGTTGATAGGCCTTGGTTCATACGCATACGTAATGCAGATCTTACGATTTCCAGCATTTTTGGTGCAGTGTAGTTCAATTAGGGGATGTGAAGTACATAAGTTATTCGAAAGGAGATAGCGAGTTAAGGTTCATCTCTGTATTACAACGTGTTATGACACGTTACAGCTTAAAATTGAGGGTCAGTTCGTCGAATAATAACACATTGTAAGACAATAACGAACCTTAACTCACTATCAAATCATGACGCTGTATACATTTAACTATTAACCTCTCGTGTGCTGGAAATATCTTTTTCTTATAGTTTTCTCGTACGCGGATCCACGTTCCGGCATACCAAGGATTGTGATAGTGGTGAGACATTGTCTCATCACCTCCTTCTTCGCGGATTTTACGAAGTGCCCGCATCAATTGATCTTGAATATTCATTTGTACACTACGGTTGTCACTAGGGCTACACATAACACTCACAACATTTGGTTTGGAAATAGATGTTTCGCTACGCTTACATTTGGTAGTCACCAGCTTTCACGCAGACGAGATTTATATGTTCCTCTCTTTGATTGAAATATTGATGCCTATTAACTTCAATAACTTCTCGTACTTTTCTACTGTTATGATTATATATCGTACTTTCGAGTTATATTATATTGCTTTCTTAAGGCAGTCCCAGTATGTCTCCCTGGATGCCGGCTTATTCGCTCCTCCGTAGCGACCATTAAAAGTCACCGGATCAGTGGAATCTCAGCCATTCGCGCGGATGGTTTTATAACTCGAATACATAATTTATAGCCTGCCATCTTGGATTTACGAAGACGTGTGAAGGGACCGGGTTATTTTTTGCAACTTTAGTGTGATTATTTGATTATTAGGAATCATTAAGTAATCAGTTAATTTAACATAACCTAAATATGCGCACAGAAAAGCGCCTTCAAAATTGATATTACTTCAACAATAACTATCTAATTTTGATTTCTGGACTAGGTCAGGGAGGTTATACATTTACATTTAGCTGAACTGAAAAATTATCAGGCGATATTAAAAAAAGAAGCTATTATTGCTGACCTCATTGAAACAAATGAGAACCCCATCTGTGGAACACTTTGTTAAGATGTAACCAAATGAATTGTAATTCAATTATTCGTGATAATTATTAATCGAATTAAAAGCGCAGTGAACTCAGTCGGGCTTTATTAACGGTATGTCGTTTACACCCTTCTATACTTTGCTAGAATAATGGGGTTGTAACTGTATCCAACATGATTTAATGCAATTAACAGTTGGTCAAGTGCGGCGTCCAAAGGGTTCGGATGTGCTAATTGAATGTTACTATCTTTTGTTCAGAGTATAATGAGTATAAATAATCACATTAAAGGCATTTTTTGCAATTACTTTTACTAAAAAATATTTAGGGAACAATAATGACTTAAATTGTAACTTTGTGCAAATTGTGGTGATAGTTACGTAGTTTCAATTTGAATATTTTCTATATAAGTACTCAACGAATGAAATTGAATCACTGAATTATTTATTAATAAGTAAGTTAGCGTTTTAGTAAAGATGTCCTACTTTTTCGCCTGTAATAAGTGCGCTTCGACTATTAATTCGTATAGAGATACAAGCAAACTCCATCGTTATGGTAATGCAAAACATATTAAATAAAGCTGAAATAGCAAACGTGGCGTTTTAAATTCCACGGGCATAAAACGCATTAACTCTCCAAATCCTCCTGGTTCCTTGTAATATAGAACTCAGCATAAAGACATCCACGCCGTGAATGAACTCCCGGAACTGCATACGGAAGTAGCAATAAAACTTGTCCGGATTCAAGTTTTTTATGTTATAGTTTCGGTGACTTGTTGATTCTTTAGCTCTGGCTGTGGAGCGCGGCGCCATAAATTGAATTTTCTCCTTAAGGCATTATGCAGAAGTCGACTAACACTTTTCTACAGTTACCAGCTTGCGAGACACATAAGATAAAGAAATATGAAAATTCAATTTGAATTAATAATGTATGCCTATGATTTGGGAGAGATTTTTATTTGTAATTTCCTTTTATTTATTTTATATACGAGTATGTAAGGCTTGTTCACGAAATAAAGTAGCCATTGCTGTATAATTCTTTTTTTTTGTATGAGACCATACCTTAGTATGGGTGTTATTACAAAGAAGGGCTCTTTGCCTATCTTCTCGGACGCTGTGGTTGATATGTATATCAATTTCTCCATAATTATGGACTTTTATTTAAACTTCTGGATTTAAGTAGTGTTTCTTCTTATTTTACCATTTTGGGTCATTTAGTTTCCCCAATGGGTCTTAACTAAATTACAATAGCGATACTATAATAAACTGTGAATCTCGTGTCTACAATTTTTATTAATTATTTCAAAACTAACATTGTTGAAATCGTCTCGGAAGTTCGCACTTTTTTGGGCGTGAACTTTTGCATTAAGCATTATCTGAAGTTATTTTGATTTTGACGACTTTTCAGCGAATGCTTCTAGATATTGGATTGTAAAACATAAAATAGAAGAATCAATTTACAGTCCCATGGCTGTTAGAACTACATGGGACTGTTGCGTAACAGTAGAGACTGATTGTACGATGGCTACTTTATTTCGTGAACAAGCTTTATATATTTTTATGGATTGTTTTTATTCTACCTACTTTAAGTATGTATTCTAACCTGTATACTTGTTTACCCTACTGAATAAACTTATTTCCAATCAATAATGTTAAAATGCGTAGTCGGCACTGACAGTCAAAATTTGGTAACGATAATTACCAAATACTGTAAGGTAGATTTGTCATTGGGTGGGTGTAACTTACTGTCAGAACTAATTGTAACAAAAACAATGGATGGTCCATTTAAAGGTACATTGATAATCGTATTTTGCTTAGAGACATTAAGACGAAAATAAATGAGCAAAATCATTTTTTTAAGGTCCTCAGTCGACCTAAATCTTTTTTCGGTTGTTCCTTATCGGAATACTGTACTGAATGATCACCACTATTTTTGTTACCCTGTATTTTAGATCCCATCTTGCTCATGGCTATAAGAATAAGAATTCTTCTTAGTTTATTTAACTGCATTCCAAATTATTCCAAAAAGTGTCAGAATTAGCAGGGTTATTAATGCACCCACTATATTAAAATTAGTTATACTGCAATTACCGGTTTAAGAACAGGAGCGCATTTTTTTACAAATGCGTGAATTCCAATAGCTCCAAAAAACATTTATTTTAAAATATCAGCGTGAAAATATGTATGGATTAAATGTAAACCGTAGTATTAACATAAATACCGACACGCGAAAATTGTGTTTCCTGCGTAATAAACATTGTAAACCTTCAATAAACATGAGATCGAAAAGGTATCAGGCGAAATTGTGAATAATGTGACATGTAATCAACCTTCAAAATATCAGTACAAAATTATATGAATTATGCATTAAACGACACATCGCGAGAGACCGAGCCACATGCACCGGTATTTATGGGTAGAGTAAACCAACTAGGGGCCATAATATAACGGTTGCATAAAACTCCTTTGAATACATACGACCCAATTTAAAAGATCTCTCGAAGCCTCGCCGTCGTTAAGGATAAGGTATCTTGTTAACGTGGTCGTGAAAAGCTCATCTAGGGTACAATAGCGAGCACATCAATCATGTCAAGATTAGACCGTGACGTTTTTGAATCAATGCTGTGTTTTTCGATTCACTCTAAAAATTAAATTGGATCTCATGTCGTTTAAGTTTACAGTTAGAAACCCATGAATACGTGTCTGAAACGTGAATTTTTTAAATGACCGATCACAAGCAAATTGCGTGAAATTACAGCTGCCCTTTTAACTTTACAAGGTTAGTAAATATTTTACTGCACACACTCTTCTGCTTCTTTCCAGAAATAAGTAAAACAGGTTGCTTGATATGTTAATGGGAGTACAGTCGGCTATACGACTTTCAGTTCAAATCGAAAAAAATGGTAGAGATCCCTGTTTAACAAAAAAAGTGTGCAGTTCCTGTGAACGATATTTCAGTGCATATTTGAGAGTATGAAAAAATAACGAAAATATAATTTTGCTAATATCGAATACAAAATTAAGAGAAAATGAGCTTTCATAAACTTTTATAGTCTGTTTAATAATAACATCGGTGGTAGACTTTTCTTGACATTGTTAGTCATGTCATAAGTCATAATTTCGCCATTCGAATTTCCGTAGTCGTGGATATTTAGGAAGTTTTACGATATTCAACAAAATAAATTGCTTAGTTCTTTGTTATTTTGTGCTTGTTTCGTAATACTACATATAAACTTATAGGATACGAGTATCTGCACCTTAATATTTTTACATATAGGAACGTCTATTATTATGTCAATAATGTGAAGTAAGAGTGTGATTGAATTTTTAACCGACTTCAAAAAGGAGGAGGTTAACAATTCGTCGAAATCTTTTTTTTGTTTTATGTATGTTCCCCGATTACTCGAAGACGCGTGGACCGATTTGAAAAATTCTTTTTTTGTTTGAAAGGGTATACCTTCTAGTTGGTCCCATTGTCACCGAATTCTGATCTGATGAGGGGATCCTGGAGAAATCGAGGGAACTCTTCAAATGTTGTAGGCGCACATGACATTTTTCATTTCTTTTCGAAGACTAATCAAGTATTTGCGTCTAGTCATGAACATTTTAAGTTGGTGATCTGATGATGGAAGGTACAACTCCTTAGCAATTAGGAGTTGGGGGATAATTCTTTAAGTATAACATATTTCATGTATTTTGGAAGCTATTCGCGTATTTGCATTTAGGTGGTCATCCTTTCATGTCGGTGAGCTGATGATGGAAGGTACAACTCCTTAGAGATTAGGAGTTGGGGGATAATTCTTTAAATATAACATAGTTCATATATTTTGGAAGCTATTTGAGTATTTGCCTTTAGGTGGTCATAGTCACATGTTAGTGAGCTGATGACGAAAGGTATAACTCCTTAACGATTAAGTAATTCTTTGAATGTAACAACTGTCATACATTTTTGAGATCTATTCAAGTTTTTGCTTAGTAGTTATGACATGTTGGTTAGCGGTTAGTGATTCTTTAAATAATATAGGCATGCTAAGGCTTGGAAGCTATTTGAATATTTGCCTTTAGGTGGTCATGCTTTCATGTTGGTGAGCTGATGATGAAAGGTACAACTCCTTAGAGATTAGGAGTTGGGGGACAATTCTTTAAATATAACATATTTCATGTATTTTGGAAGCTATTCGAGTATTTGCGTTTAGGTGGTCATCCTTTCATGTCGGTGAGCTGATGATGGAAGGTACAACTCCTTAGAGATTAGGAGTTGGGGGATAATTCTTTAAATATAACATAGTTCATATATTTTGGAAGCTATTTGAGTATTTGCCTTTAGGTGGTCATAGTCTCATATTGGTGAGCTGATGACGAAAGGTATAACTCCTTCACGATTAAGTAATTCTTTGAATGTAACAACTGTCATACATTATCAAGATCTATTCAAGTTTTTGCTTAGTAGTTATGACATGTTGGTTAGCGGTTAGTGATTCTTTAAATAATATAGGCATGCTAAGGCTGTTACCTATAATCTTTGAAATTATTCATACCTACTGATGATACACTGTATAAATAAATAAATAAATATCTTGGGACATCTTACACAAATCGACCTAGTCCCACGGTAAGCTCAATTAAGGCTTGTGATGTGGGTACCAGGCGACGATATATACAATAATAGATAGATACATATAGATACTTAAATACATAGACAGCCATGACCAAGGAACAAACATTTGTGATAAATAAATACACAAAGAATGTCCTCGCCGGGATTCGAACCCGGAACCTCCAGCTTCGTAGGCAGGGTCACTACCAACTAGGCTACGGAGGCTGTATATCTCCTCGATAATGGGATAATTCTTTGAATATTTAAGTTATCCAGTTCAGGTTTTCTGGTCTATTACAGTGCAGTGCATACTAAATAACGATTTTACACTACTAAAAAGCGTAAAATAAAATATTTTAAAATAAAAATAAAACCGCCTTCAAAAATTCGCCCGAACTAAAAAGTAAAAAATAATTTTATTTCCTACTTCTTAGGATTTCCTACCCAAACCTTTAAACCTAGGTATCCTACAGATATCCTACAGATTTCTTAGAAGTCGGTGCCAAGCCAAATATGTTCACTTCGCGAGTATATGACCGTATTTGATAGATTTTTGTCTATAATCAAGTCATAGAACTTACTGTCACACCGGTTATGCTTTAATCAAAATGACTGAGGTAGATCATTCTGTTGATAACAACATAATCGGACTGACAGTAAGTTACAAAGCTCTATCTAATACGAGTATATACCTATGAACGTATTTGGCTTGGCACCGACTTCTAAGAAATCTATAGGATACCTGTAGGATACCTAGGTTTAAAGGTTTGGGTAGGAAATCCTAAGAAGTAGGAAATAAAATTATTTTTTACTTTTTAGTTCGGGCGAATTTTTGAAGGCGGTTTTATTTTTATTTTAAAATATTTTATGTTGTTTTAATTACACTTTGTAAAGAGTGGAATACATCTTTAGACGGTGAAACAAAAAATTACGTGATAAGGGGTTCTTACAATTAGACTCTTAAAATAATAATAAAAAACAGAAGGGCGAGATAATCCTTTGGAGCAGTTTCTTAGGATTTTATACCTCCTTTATTGTTGCCCTTAAACGCTAAATTGCCAGGGGTACTCTGCGTCCACACAATCCTGACACTTTTCGGAGTCACTGGCATTTGTGCGTAAAATGGTTCAAATTTAACATCGCTCGTAAAATCTGGATTATATTCATAACAGATAAAATATTTTAACGGCAATTTTGAGACTTTTATTTGCTTATGTAATCCGGATTATTATTCTTAGACAACTTTATAGCATATTTGAAACAATAAAATGAAAGTACTGTTAAAGTTTATTTATACCCAAATAAATTATACTTTGACCATTTTGTGAAAATAAAATTTAATGTTTAAATATTAAAGAGATTTCTAATTAAATTAAACGTGAACATACAAAATGTTTGTATGTTGTTTTTGGTTAAGTTAAGAGTGACTAATTAAAAGTGATAAAAAGTTATGTATAATATTAAGTAGGTTAAGCAATAATGTTGTATTTTTTCCGTTTTGTAGGTATTATTACTATCAGTAAATTGACTTGCTAATTGTACAGAATTGTTTTATTAACGTGCAATTGTCCAATTATAAAAAACAATTCAATATTTTGTTAACCTAATACTTTAGTAATACCTATAGCAGTGTATGCGAAATGAAACCGCGCCATCGATCAAAGTCACTGCCCCCAGGGACCACGGTGGACCAAAAGTTAAATTGCTTTCACACTTTAACTTCATATTGTTTCGTGGCTAAATTAAAAGGGAAAGTCAAAGTGATTATGACTTTTCCTTACTCGGTCTCTGCGGATTTTGTTTAAGATACTTACTATGAAACATTCTAGGTACCTATTTTTTTAAGCCTACGCTTATAATATATTATTGATTTCGTACTTAGTTTGTAGTAGTAGAAAGAGGATTGAGCTAGTCGGTATGTTGGCCAACTCGTACATCTTGGAAACCACACTCATCTCGAACGTTAGGAATTTCCCTGTTCAGTGTATTCCTTTGGAAACATTGGACTTGTTAGTTGCACGGTATTGAGTTCCCTAGAAACACAGTATTGGTACAGTCAAGTTGGGTAAGTGAAACGTATGCTCCATTTTCCACAAGCGAATCTTTGCATAGAAAATTTATATTCTGTTTGGTTTGGTGTTTAAAAAAAAGTAAACAATCTTACAGTATATTTTTATTGAAAACTACGAGTAGAAAACAAGTTTTAGCAAATATACATAATATAACAAGAAAATACAGTGATTTACATTGTTTTTGATTCATTAAGTACCTAGTTTCGATTTTTATATGTATGTTTCAACAAAAAGATCGTTTAGGCGGAGGTCGTCATATTCTTAGTAAGTCCTTTTCGAGATAGGTCATGTTCGGTAGATGCCACTTTCTGAGGATGTCATGTTCTGAGAAGGCCGCTTTCGGAGAGCGACACGTTCTAATTACGTCACATTCTTATATCGCCACTTTATGAGTTCGTCGCTTTCTGAGTTTGTCGCATTCGGAGTACGTCACTTTCGCATTTTACGGCGCTCCTGTGCGCTTCCGCAAATTGACTCCTAAGAAACTAATGATCCTGATCAGGAATGGGATCGATTGACATAAAAAAAAGAATGCAAAAAAAAAAAACAATCTAGTTCTATGGAAAAAAAGATTTCGACTGTGGTGCGGGTGACCTTTCTAGTACAGTTTGTAGGTTGGTATGGTGATTGGTATCAGAAAAAAACAGGAAAATGGACTGTCAAAAACTTGATAGGTAGGTATGTGATTTATTTAAGGTTCATTTTTATTTTATAGCAGGTTGCGTAAGGAAAACGAGCAAAAATGGAACATTATCTTACGGAATAGCAACTTTTAGAAATGACAGTTGACTTCCAGTTAAGTAGGGCGTTCATGGCAGGCCGCCTTGCAGTCCGCCTCTATGCAGGATTGTGTAAACAGAAGAAAACAGAAGATGGATACTATAAGTACACCGTGTTTTTTAGGGTTCCGTAGCCAAAATGGTAAAAACGGAACCCTTATAGATTCGTCATATCCGTCTGTCCGTCTGTCACAGCCGATTTACTCGGAAACTATAAATGCTACAGTGATGAAATTTGGTAAGAATATGTGTTGTATGAACCGCTACAGGATTATGATACTAAATTGTAAAAAAAACCGGCCAAGTGCGAGTCGGACTCGCGCGCGAAGGGTTCCGTACCATTATCGATTTATTATAAAAAAATACAGTTGAATCAACCTACCTCAAAAACTATAGAAGATAATTTAATCAAACCAAAAATCATTGATAGAGTTTATTAATGTGCATAACATATATTTTTTTTTGAATTTTATATCGCGTAGTTTAAAAAATAGAGGGGGGGGGGACACATTTTTCAGACTTTGAGAGCTGATATCTCGAAAACGATTTGCTTAAATAAACATGAGATTTATAAACCTTCATATCATTTTCAAATACCTTTCTATTAATACCCCACACGCTTATATACAACAAAAAAAAAATTTCTATCCCTCAGTTACATGTATGGAGGGCCCCCACCCCAATGGTTTTTTTTACAATTTATTATCATAATCCTGTAGTGGTTCATATAACACATATCCTTACCAAATTTCGTTACTGTAGCATTTATAGTTTCCGAGTAAATCGACTGTGACAGACGGCCAGACGGACAGACGGACATGACGAATCTATAAGGGTTCCGTTTTTGCCATTTTGGCTACTGAACCCTAAAAAATCCATTGGGGTGGGGGCCCTCCATACATGTAACTGAGGGATAGAAAAATTTTTTTAGTTGTATATAAGCGTGTGGGGTATTAATAGAAAGATCTTTGAAAATGATATGAAGGTTTATACATCTCATTTTTATTTAAGCAAATCGTTTTCGAGATAACAGCTCTCAAAGTCTAAAAAATGTGATTCCCCTCCCCCTCTATTTTTTAAACTACGCGATATAAATAAAAAAAATGTTATGCACATTAATAAACTCTATCAACGATTTTTGGTTTGATTAAATTATCTCCTATAGTTTTTGAGGTAGGTTGATTTAACTGTAGTTTTTTAATAATAAATTGATAATGGTACGGAACCCTTCGCGCGCGAGTCCGACTCGCACTTGGCCGGTTGTTTTTTTTTATTTGAGTTAAATTCGTCACGTTGTTTGGTACGTTAATAAAAGTTAACTGATATATCGCTTTTTATAAATTTCGATTTTTTTTTGCATTCTTTTTTTTATGCCAATCGATCCCATTCCTGATCAGGATCATTAGTTTCTTAGGAGTCAATTTGCGGAAACGCACAGGAGCGCCGTAAAATGCGAAAGTGACGTACTCCGAATGCGACAAACTCAGAAAGCGACGAACTCATAAAGTGGCGATATAAGGATATGACGTAATTAGAACATGTCGCTCTCCGAAAGCGGCCTTCCCAGAACATGACATCCTCAGAAAGTGGCATCTACCGAACATGACCTATCTCGAAAGGGACTTACTAAGAATATGACGACCTCCGCCTAAACGAAAGATACTGCAAGATTGTTTACCTTTTTTTAAACACCGAACCAAACAGAGTATAAGAAACGTTTCAGTTGCCCCTCTATTTCATTTACCCATATCCAACTTGACTAAATATACCTAAAAAAGTCGGGATATAGAGTAAGAGCAACCCATAGTGGTGCAATTTGTTTATAGTATAGGTATTATAATATAACTCAGGAGCTGGATTGGATGACGTAAGTATTTTTGAAATCAGCTGGATTTTATTAACAATTTATTTATCCATAATAATACGCCTACATTTCTTAGGAATTGTGGTCTCGGTCAGTATTATGGTAATTTTCAGATACTACCTTAAATTGTACCTGTATCGTCGTCGTCATCAGCCTATGATAGTCCACTGCTGGACGTAGGCCTCTCCTATTAACTATGGGTATAAACACATTAAGTGGTAAATGCCCATAATCGCCACGCTGGGCAAGCGGGTTTGCGATCGCAGTAGTGTGTCCGCTATGATGACGCTGCTGCCCATCATCAATCTTTATATTCATATGTACCTGTATATTCAAAATGAAATTGTTTTATTCATACAATAACGATATCGAATACCGTCGAGACAAACACACATTAATATGAAATTAGTCACCATTGAGCCAGCGGCCGTAAATTAACATTGGAGTGAAATTCCACTCGACAAGACACAGCCACAAGAGCTGCAATTGGATAGAAGTGCTGAATAGACTACAAATGGTTATCAACTTGAAAACATTTTTTCTCTTAAGTGAATATACAATACCGAAACTCAGTAACTTTCACAACTCGCAAATATTTAGTGTAACAAGTACCTATACGGTGCAGGCATGTAGTTAGTGCTTGCCCTTAGAGAATGGTCAAAGGCGCCTAGCCTTATAAGGGATTGCATATACCCGAGAAATTTGACCGGTGGTTGCTAAGACCGAGTGGCCGAGGGGTACAGGCATCAGCCGCGAAAGCTGAGTACGTGGGTTCGATCCCCACCTCGGACATAGGTGATCTTGGTCGTTTTTCTTTGGTATATGACATCTAATATTTATAAGTACCTATACTTTTCTTTGATTAGTTGAAATTGAAACCGAGATTTTTACTAAGTAGTAAGTGATTTAAGTATTTAATTAGTGCCGAAATATCCTTACCTGTATTCGACTAACCGCTGTTTAACAAATTTGCAGGATTGGTATAGAGCAAGGTATTCATTATGAGTATATTGGTGTAGTTAGTGGATTTTAAATAGCTCTTACTCAACGAAAATGTAGAAAGCAAAATCATAGCAAATCATCAATTTTAGAGTCTTGTACAAAATTGGGACATAATTAGTTGATTGGGTACTCTAATCAGCTAATTTACTACTAAAATGGATGTCAGTATAGTAATAGTATTTTTTTTACAAATTTATACACTTAATACAATTCGTTACTTTTTGATAAGTATTAAAATATGACGATGTCTAACAAAACAGCGGTTTAATCAAATAAATCAAAATCACTTCTATCCTTTTTATAGCGAAACATGACAAAGTCGATTCCAATACAGAGCTTAAGCGAAGGTAGAAACTGACAAACCATTAGCACAAGCGCATCGTACTCGTATTGCAATTTCGATGATGCATTTGTATGCAAAACAATTTGTAAATTAATTGATGTTTTATTGGTTACATACCTACCACAACTATTATTGTATCTGTAAAGGACGAAAAGGTTCCTTTTATAAAAAAAAAACATT
>JALPQI010011093.1:0-29613 GCA_025490895.1 Thaumatotibia leucotreta
ACAATAATAGATTTATTTGTTAAAAAACTTTATACTAACTAAGATCAATAATAAAGGCTTATTTTATTTTATTTTTATTAAAAATATATTTTATTGAATCATAAAACACAGGATATACACATAAAACACAAAAGATACAAATAATAAACAACATCACAAAATAATATAATACTAATCTAAACTTAACTAAAAAACATTAAAGCTAAACGAATTTAAGCATCAATCAATCAAATAACCCACCCCGTAACATTCCCGGTGCAAAGGTGCCTAACAAACTAGCGGCATTTCCGCGCTGCACTGCAATAGCAAGCCTCTGCACCAGGAATGATCCGGAGCGGGGATCATGGCCTCGTTCTCGGAGACGACGCCCCAACTCCCCAAAGAAAGTTTTGGCTTCCGCGCACCAACAGCCCGCAGTTTCGACTGCCAGAGGGACAAACAAATAACCAGTCAAGCCCGAATACTTATCCCTCTTCAGCATTGCCGCTTGTTCGGCTGCAGCACCCGCCACACGCATCGTGCGCCCGAGGTGAGAGGCCGCAAAAGTGCTCACACAAGTGGCATCCCATAAAAGGCACTTTCCTTTCTCCCACGGCACCAGCGTCAAACCGTCCGGCCGCTTGCCGTCCGACCGGCTAAGACCGGGCGGCTCTAGGACACAAGGGACATTGGCCGAAACCAATGCTCTCCGAACTAAATCATTTAATGAATGGTGCCGTGGGAACCTGCCTGCGCACCGACGACAACTCAGGGCGTGGTGCCCGCTGCTTTCCACCATAGAGCCGCAAATGCAAAGATGAGGCTGGCAAACATCGCAGCCTAGGCGGAAAGCAACGGCCACCCGTAAAGTGTCGTTGTCCAGCAGGGTACCAAAGTGAGGAGAGGGGAGAGCGTGCAACCAAGCACCTGATTCCGGGCAAGCAACCGCTTTAAGCCTGGCTAGATCGGCACCAACGGCGCTCTGCAGCAACCCCTCAAAGACTCGCTTTACCCCTACCTCGTCCCACAACCGTTGCCGGTACGGCTTTTCAGGCACAGACACGCCCGGGTTGAGAGACTCCCAGGCCACCAGAGCATCGGCAGCGAAGGGAATGGCAGCCTTGACACCATCTAAGGATAGAATATTAGTAACAAGCTCCACCACCCCCGCCGCCGACGCCAAGAAGGCCGGAAGGCACACGTCCCGCACGCGTCGAATACCCAGCCCACCACTCCGGATTGGTAACGCAGCCAAATCCCACTGGGCTGCATGCATCTTATTTTTATTTATTTTATTTATTATACGGCGCGATCCGTCGTCCCCGATCACCGCATGCAATTGATTGGACCCAACCGACCACGTCGTCTAATACCGCTTTTTTTAAATAAAAATTTGCACCTTTCAAACAGGTCAATCTTTTAAAAAAATTAGGTGTCGGTGTCGTATTTGACTTTTGTTGTGTTTCAAAGAGTTATGTAGTTGACTTATAATGTCTTAGAAAGAAGATACATTTTTTTTGTTTCATTTCATTGCATGTTTGAGAAAAGCATTATACATACCTCGGCCATGAAGTGACGGGTTGCCGTCCGAATATTATCCGGCCTCGCTTCGCTCGGCCGTCTAGTTACATATTACATTCGGCCGGCAACTAGTCACTTCCCGGCCTCGGTAGTACCTAATGTACTATTGTTACCACCTCATATCTTTCCGCGGGTGTCGTAAGAGTCGACTAGGGGATTAAATTGTCAATAAATTAACCTTTATAAAAGACGGATGATGGTCAGCAGCACAATGATACTGGACAAAATACAGTCAAACGCAAAATATACATAACATAAAATCCCAGTGCACTTTCATTTTGTGTAATAAGAACGTCGCGTCGTAACATATTTATAAGAGGATTCTTCCGATATATATAAAAATAATAAATAAATATCTTGGGACATCTCAGACAAATCGACTAGGCAACGGTAAGCTCAATTAAGGCTTGTGCTGTGGGTACCAGGCGACGATATATGGAATAGATAGATACATATAGATACTTAAACACATAGACAGCCATGCCCAAGGAACAAATATTGGTGATAAATATACACAAATAATGCCCTCGCCGGGATTCGAACCCGGAACCTCCAGCTTCGTAGGTAGGGTCACTGCCAACTAGGCTACGGAGGCCGACATATTATTATTTTTGCACTTGACTGTACCCAGCAACCCACATACACTTTTTTTGGTCTACTGTACTTTTTAAATAAAATTGGAATTTTAAGGGTGGTAAAAATGGATATGGATTGGTAATGTTCTGAAATATACAGTTATTATTTTATTTTATTGAATGAAAAAGAACAATTATGCCTCATCTGTATAATGTATTTCTGTATATTCTCTTAATAAAATAAAAAAAATGGTCTGTTGCTGACCCATAAAACAGTAATCAAGAATTTGTAGCAAATATATTCCGTACAATTTTTAGTAGGTACCTAATATTTAATCTACGGTAGTTTTCAAACTTGCTTTAAAAAGCATATTGATTTAAATCCCCATAAATAATACAGCTAGAATAAGTAGGTACTCGTATTCACGACATCGATATTGACTATAAAATCCAGTACTGAAGTCTAGTGCCAAGAAATTGATACCCTAATAAAACCCCACTCAATATGCTGTAGATATTTTATACTCCAATCAATAAAGTACTTGAGAATTCTATTAGATTCTTCTATATTTTCTGCTAGGTATTAAATTCCATTAGATGGATATGTACGATGATCGCGAGAAACTCGCATAATTTTAAATACATATTAACACAAGTGAAGTAAAAATTAGACAAGAAAAAAAAAACATTTTTTTTATGTAATAGGCACTAGTTCCACCGCGATAGCGAGCGAGCTATGAGCTATGGTTTTTAAAACGAACAAAAGTAAGCACTTCCATGCAAATTACACAGACATGGCAGTGTTAACAGTTACTCGCTCAGTTACAAGCTATAAATGTCGCCGTGTCTCTTTTGTTCACACGAGAGCGATTATTAAGGTCCGACCGAGATCTCGGTTTCGGTCTCGGCTCTCGGTCAAAAATGGCCGGGACTCTCGGCCGTGGCCGAGATTCGTAATGAGCTGTGATTGGCGAGCTTGACGCCATCTCGTGCACTTAATGCGATTTTATTGGTGTCATATTGACATGAACTGACTTCAATATGGGTTCGGTCGCAAAAAATTGTACCATGGTTTGTTTTTGGTTGTCCTCATTTTATTTTTGTCATGGCATCAGTTCTGTTTTAATAACGAATATACATTCCACATTCATCTGAAAAGAAACTCTCTATAGTTTAGTTAGAACTATGAAATCTTGATTTTTCTTACACATTTCTATATATTTTCGTTTTTTTTCCATTGTCACTAGTTTTACTCCATATAAAAACTGTTTGTCCAACTACTACACTAATTAAGGAAAATATGACATTTTAGCTAAACTTTTGTGCTTTATTGTGTTTGTAAGTTGGGTTTGAGTTCTGGGTTACTTTTTCAACGTATTTACAAAATGCCATTATTGTATCATTATACATAATAAATTTATTCAACTTGGTAAAAGTGTCCAATTTTTTGTTGCGTGTGTAACGTCATGAAAATAACGGCATCAAAACGCCTATTCTTGCCATTCTACATAAACGATTTGGTTGCTTTTACCTTTTATTTATTCGCAAAACTAATGAACAAGACGCCAACATTCAGAAAACAAAAACGGTCATGTTTGTTTGGAATGAAAATTGACAATGTGTGTCGACGTGAGATTTGTCGCCGAAAATTGTTTTTCTTGTGTTAAATTGCCGGGTAAGTATTGGATGTTATTTCAAACAAATTAATAAAAGTTAATAAAGGTATGATATCGCTTAAAACAATGAAACTACGTCTCTGTTTGTATTTATTCGTAGTTCAGTGATAATTTGATTTGAGGTGATGTCGTTTGCTTTTTTCTGTCATGATTATAACATATGTAACGAAATGTGTAACGTTACGGTCATGACCGATTGTAAGGCGGAGATTACACTTTTTCAGAAATTCAATCTTCTTAAGTAAAATAAAACTATGAAAACGGATAAACTCGCGTATATATTAACTAATTTTAACTTCATTCCGACGTTTCGAACACTTCACAGGGTTCGTGGTCTGCGGATGACTCCGAGTTTATCCGTTTTCATAGTTTTATTTCATGAGTAATCCTCGCGGTAACCGAAGAAAATATTATCTTCTTAAGTAATTTAATTTTCTTAATGATATTACTATTTTGACATGCTTTTTGCCTGAAGTACTACATAGTACAAAATTATATATCGTGTTCTGAACTAAGCTTTATGTTGATCATGAATGTAACGTTCAGTCACGTATGTAACGTACGTTACGATGTCATGAATGTAACTGTACAATTTTTGCGACCGAACCCTTATCACTTTAAAATTAACGGAAAGAATAATTTAGAGTAAGCGACCCCTATCATACTATCGATAAAAATACCTAAAATTCGAATACCGGTAAAAGAAAATATCCAAAAAAAATTGCTGTGTTTAGTTTGACGTTGGACTTACTATAGGTATATGCTAGGGAGTTTTTATGTAATTTATACGTTTTTTATCCTTCCTACCAAGTCTCGGTCTCGGTCTCGGCCGAGAATCAAATTTATTCTCGGTCTTGGCCGAGACTAAAATATGGGTCTCGGTCGGACCTTAGCGATTATCTTTTGGTCGTTTTTATAGCTCATGACTTACTCGCTCGCGATAGTTCATTAGTAGGTTCTTAAAAAAAATTTTTTTTTTTTTTTGATAAGTAAGAGTTAGCAACTTGAATACGTTAATCCCCTAAAGTTGCTATTGTTCATATTAGACTTCGTTGACTACTTGCAGGCGAGCTACTTCCATGCACCATCGAAGTATAAGAAAAACAAGTTCTCAAAAAAATTAACGGAAAACCGCGTCTACCGTCATTAATTTAATTAGAAATTCTTGGCACCTCTCCACAAGAAAAGTTTTAACGATAAATAATTAGGACTTTGAAAACTTACTTTTTTCTGCGTATCTTTTAGAAAGAAATCGATTTTTATCACAACGTGCTCTGCGACGTATGTATGTATATAACAGCTTGTTTTTTTGATGGAATACTGATAATTACTTGGCAACCTTTAATAGGTATATGTTGGCCATTTTTTTTTTCAAAGTTGTCCCGCCCCCTTCTTTTTGTAACATAGGTATTTTTATAATTATTGTCTCCTGTTCGTTGCCGCCGCGATTTGGGCTCTACTTTTCACTTACGACCAGGTGGAGTGGAGCCACTTTGTTGTGCCAACATAAAAAAAAGATTAATTCAGAATCGTGAGCTCTTTCGATAATTTTAGGAAAAAATGTAGTCCCAAAGTTTACATACATTTTTCCAACTTTCCATTCCGTTACCGTCATACAAAATCTATGAAAAAGTCGATTACATGCCAAGACCGTTTAAGTGGGAAATGTCTTGGGTGACGTGTAATTGTAGGCCGACGCGAAACCGAGGCCGACAAACATGTTATCCGAGGCTTTCCCATTTGACGGCCGAAGTGTGTATACAATTTTTCTGCTCAACGGAGCCGGTAGGCGGCAACTTAGTTTAGCGCAGCGGCCTCAAAGTGCTGTTTGCTGGCCGGAGGGCAGAAAAATGCTAATCGGAACATAAATAAAAACCTTGGGACAAAAATTTTCTCCTATATAAATAAATATCTTGGTACATCTTACACAAATCAACCTAGTCCCACGGTCTCCTGATGTGGGTACCAGGCGACGATATATATATATATATATATATATATATATATATATATAATAGATAGATACATATAGATACTTAAATACATAGATATATTAGACAGCTATGCATGACCAAGGAACAAATATTTGTGATAAATAAATACACAGATAATGCTCTCGCCGGGATTCGAACTCGGAACCTCCAGCATCGTAGGCAGAGTCACTACCAACTAGGCTACGGAGGCTGACAATAAGCTATATCAGGATTGGACTCGCGATTCTGAGAGAGAATTAATATTAAAGGTTCTAAATTAAAAAATCGCTGCTTTATGTGAGCAATCCTTGAACTCGTAATCTTAAGGAAGTAGTTTCAACTGTAAACTAGAGGGTCTTAGGCAAACAGTTTCCGAAACTTGGAGTCTTGTGGGTCACCCTCGGGTCAAACTAATCTTTAGTTGGTCAGTTTGATGGTGATATTAAAAAAGTTATGTCAAGTAATATAAGTTAGTAGTTAGCTAAATATTTTTTGGATCTGTGTAATATTGTAGTTTAATAAAATGGAGACTCATATGATTTTTGGAAACAGAATAAAGTTGCTTAGTTGACAATCTGCGACAATAATTGTACAGCGTGTATTGTTGGTCGTGTGGTGACGGCAGTAAGAATACATTTGTCACCACCCCAAAAACTCCTCCTGCGGGTGTCGTAAGAGTCGACTAAGGAATTGAAGTGTCACTGACCATTCTTTGATAAAAAAATATGATGGGCAGCAGCGTCATCATAGTAGACACATTACTGCGATCGCCAATCCGCTTGCCCAGCGTGGCGATTATGGGCATTTACCTCCTAATGTGTCTATACGCATAGTTGATAGGAGAGGCCTACGTCCAGCAGTGGACTATCCTAGATGATGATGTATGTATGTATGTGTATGATACACTAACCATGGTATTAGTGGTGTCAGTGATAATCAAGACCAAGTGCGGGTAGTTCTCAAAACCCGCGTAACTAGAAGGTTTATACATTTTCTCGCCAGTCTGCTTACGACCACGGGTGTAACGTCATGTCCGAAGCGTCAGAAAAAATATTAAGCGTAAGTTTACGCGATTAAGTTCCGTTGTCGTTAAAATATGAGTGATAATCGTGAAAGTTTAAATCAATATTGAGGTGTTACATAATATTTAAGGTACATGGTCACTATTGGTCACCCTACAAGTCTTAAGACTAGTGATAGGCTAAACTTTACGAGTACGTCTAGGTACAGTCGGGTTCAAACTTGCATGGACAGTTTATGAATGAATTCATTCAAAAATCGTTCATGCAATTCTGAACGCCACTGTACAAACTGTAACTATACGTAGGTTGTAGTGCTAAGGACAGATGGAACATAATTTACTAAAGAACCATTTAGTAGTGATCTTTTGAAATGATTTCGAGCAGCTGTGTTTAGTAATATGAAAAAATACACGCTGATGAAGAAGACGCAGACGAAATTATTCGCCGTATTATGGAAAAAGCCATGTCTAGTTTACCGCGGCACAATTGCACAATCGTTTTCGGGGATATCTTGAGCTTACGTTAGACGTCTAGTTTTATGTCTGTAAAGGTAAAGTAAGCTCAAAATATAACCAAAAACAATTGTGCAATTGTGCTGCGGTAAACAGAACATATGTAGCTCTTTTCATAACACCGCGTATAATTATCCGCGTCATCTTTTGCAAATTCAAATATAATAAAGCCAATCAAAACTTTAATTAACCAATCACAGATATTTTAAAATAGAATAAAGTAAAACTTAGAAACTTTAGGTTCTTGGGGCCCCAGCGCACGCAAATTGTTTGCTGACATCGCGAAACGTCTGGTTGATGTAACTAAAGACCGAAGAGATGGCGACTTCCTCGCACAACGCATCAGTATTGCGATACAGCGAGGAAATGCCGCCAGCATCCTCGGTACAATGCCACAAGGGCCAATCTTAGATATAGGTTAGGTTAAGTAGATTAGTTAGATTTAATCTATGTACATACATTTATTCTCATAATATAAAATTACACTATAAAAAAAAAAAAGTAAATAATTGTAGAATCTCAACCGTGATGTGTATTGAAGAGAGATTGACTGTTGCAGGACTGTTTTTGTCAACAGGCCAACTCTCAAATGTAAGCGTTATCATGAACTCTTTCCCAGTGTTTAAAAATGTTACAAAACGACAACTCTAAAGTAATAAAAACTGCAAAAACTTAAACGCTGAAAAATTCTTCAATTACACAAGAGAATTCCCTGCTAGCAACTGTTCCGGAAAACAACTGTACACTTTTAAACACACATTGAGTTACGAACAATATAAATATGAGTGTTTACTCAGCTAAAAGCTTCCGTTTGTTTGATGATTACGGGTGCCAAAAATGTTCAATTAAAAATAAGCGTCTTGCTTTCTAGTCTTTTTTGGAAGGTTCAGATATTCGTAGGTATTATCAAGCAAAAGAGTCTCCATTAATAAAGTTAGGTACTTATTTTAGATGGTCTATTGTGTGGTGATCGCATTAAGACATTTATCAGCACTCCAACTCTTACTCTTCCGCTTCCTCCTCCACTCCACCACGTCGGAGTTTAGTCGTTAGACTCGTTAGAAGGATTGAAGTAACTATCAATGGCATTTATAGAACTGTAAGGGTTTCAGGCCGTGTGGTGACGGCAGTAAGAATACATTTGTCACCACCCCAACTCCTCCTGCGGGTGTCGTAAGAGTCGACTAAGGGATTGAAGTGTCACTGACCATTTTTTTGATAACGATTGATGATGGGCAGCAGCGTCATCATAGTGGACACACATTTACCTCCTAATGCGTCTATATGCATAGTTGATAGGAGAGGCCTACGTCCAGCAGTGGACTATCATAGGCTGATGATGAAAGGGTTTCGCCATGTCCGTCTGTCTGCCTAGCTGAGTGGCCATTGAATTTTTTTTCGGGTACCTCCTCAAGTAGTAAAGTGGGGACCAGGGGATAGTGTGGAATGTACTCGTAGTTAAATAGGTCTTTCAAAAATAATAAGTGTCCCAAAAAAGTGTTTTTCTTAAATCAATATTTGTTACATTACAAACCTTCCATCAATTTATAAAAAACATAACTTTGTGTTCTCAATTCAAACTTGTTATAACAGACTAAGGTTTGTAATCTGTTATAAAAGTATCCGGAGGCAATCTCAAGTTGTCGGCAGATTATTATATCAATATTAATGTCGCCAGGACTTTGTTTGATTTATCTCACTTCCTTATACTTTGACAAAATGTTGTATTTATTTTCCTGAATTTGGGAGTTTGTCTTTAGGTTTATAAGTAATTGTTGGTTTATAAAATACTTTAGACTTTAGATATCCTTTCTTGCAGAATGAATCGGAGTAGGTATAATAAGAACTTATGTTTTAGTGAGAAAATTTAAGGAAGTTTGTGTATTCTTGTATATTTATGTCTCAAAATGTGAAATACTGCTGTGTCGCTTACTTCTGTTATTTCGCCAATAAAGAAAATAAATAAATTAGTTTGGGTATACTCAAATTATAACAAAAGTAGCTGATACCCGTGATTTTGTTAGCCTATATAAGCGATTTTTGCGAATAAAACTATCCTACAATTACATCCTTTTTCGTGTGTTAAACTATCTTAATATCAAGGTTCAACAAAATCCATTCAGCTGTGTGAATGTTAAAAGGTAACATGTCGCGGACATACAGTTAGACAGACAGTTATTTACGTACTTATAATGCTAAAGTATGTAAATATAGATTTAAGAAGATCTAACTTTAATGTTATTAAAATATTTGTGAGTTTTGTCCGTTTTGTATTTCAAACTATTGACATTGGATTTCGATCTGAAAAACTTTTTAAAATGATGTCCACGGCTTCTTTCCAACATTGCATCGCGTGCTAACGATAGAGATTTTCGTTCGTTCAGGTTACGAGAAAGTCGAGGGCATAGTTTTTCCTTACGATAATCACCAAATAAAAAAAAATTAAAAACCGACTTAACTAATTTCTCCAAGATTCTAACGGCAAAATCTCGGGCTTAAAGTTCAGCTAAAAAAAGGAAAATTATTTCACAATTATCTGCAGATTTCGAGTAATATACAATAAAAAAGAAATAAAAATCAATTGAATTCAGAACCTTTTCGTGTATGAATTCGGTTTGAAAGTAGTTTCTTCATAAGTAATCCTTAAGAAAATACATGCATTGCCGATCTTTGACCTTTGAACCGATAGGCTAATGATAAAAAAAAACCCTAAACTGTAGTCCCTTGATAAAACCTCAGCAGACAGGCTTGGAAGATTAAATAATGATACATTTAAGTACTCGTACTCATTTACTTAAACAAAGAAAACAATAACAAGTCATCATAACCTAGTAACAACGCCTCATTTCTTGTGTCACATCACATCATCAGCCTATGTTAATCCATTGCTGGACGTAGGCCTCTCCTATTAACTATTCGTATAGACACATTAGGAGGTAAATGCCCATAATCGCCACGCTGGACAAGCGGATTGGCGATCGCAGTAATGTGTCCACTATGATGACGCTGCTGCCTATCATCAATCTTTTATCAAATAATGGTCAGTTCAGAGACACTTCAATCTCTAAGTCGACTCTTACAACACCCGCGGGAGGAGTTGGAGTGGTGACAAATGTATTCTTACTGTCACCTTACGGCCAATTTCTTGTGTGAATAATATATTGCCAAGTAACACTCTGAATGAATTTATGGGATTGATAGCACTCTGTCATGACAGGAAACTTTTGTACTACCCCTCGACTTTGCCATACCAAAATTAATCAGCCAAACTATTAACTGTACCCCATTTTTCACCAAGTCATTCTTTGCTCATAACAATTTGCAAGGTTGCCATTATGCTCCAGCTTATTGCTTTTTTTATTGACTTTCACAAAAGACTATGGCCACGCGAAGTTAGTATTATCAAGTTAACACAGATCACTTCAAAAAAACATTGAGCAAATTGCGGGGCGGAAAACCATACGTGTGAGAGGGAGTTCCAAAATTGGCATCTCGCCCAAACATGTTTTTTATCGCCTGTACCATGGTGAGTGTTCTGAAGAGTTATTTTCCCTGATCCCGCCCTCCCCTTTACGTTATAAAACCACACGTGCCGGTTTGCGGTGTCACTCCTTCACCGTGGAAAATATTCCCACACGTACTAAGAAATTCGGTAATTCCTTCATATATAAAAAGTGGAATTCTTTACCGGCACATGTGTTTCCGCATACTTATAAGTTAGAAGCATCCAGCGGGCCAGCAAGGCGGTGACAACTAACAGGTTACTGATTGTCTCCTGTTTGTTGCCGCAGCGATTTGGGCTCTACTTTTCACTTACGACCAGGTGGAGTGGAACCACTTTGTTGTGCAAACATAAAAAAAAAGACATGGATTGGCTCGCTCCAATATGGATTCGCTCGCCGACGTCGCTGGTCACGCAAATTCATGGCCAGCCTGGCCTTAGCGATTAGTAATGTACAAATTGTAAAACATTCGCAGAATTTCCGTAAATTACCGGAAGCTTATAAATTCTCACGAAAGTTTCTGTAGAGAAAATTGCCTTTAAGATTAGGGTTTATTCAGATTGGTTGGCCTCCATAGTCTACTTGGTAAATGACCCTACCTACGAAGCTGGTGGTTCCGGTGGTTTCATAATTTGTGTATTTATTTATCACAAATATTTTTTCCTTCCGTCATGGCTGTCTAGTTATGCATTTAAGTATCTATTACATATATTGTCGCTTGATATGCACCTCACAAGCCCTAATAGAGCCTACCGTGAGAGCAGGTTGATTTGTGTAAGATGTATCATAATATTAATTAATTATTTAATATTATTATTTATCTATCTATTGTACATGTCGTCACTCACAGCACAAGCTTTATTCATCGTTCTGTGGGACTCGGTTGATTGGTGCACTATTGTCCCAGGATATTTTACTTATTTATTTATTAAACGCGTCGCTGTTTCCGGCCTTGTGATGCCGCATCTGTTGTTAGTCTGTCTGTGTTGATATTTCAAGGTACGAATACTCTACACGAAGGTGCAGCGTGG
The DNA here is from genome assembly GCA_025490895.1 of Thaumatotibia leucotreta. Taxonomy (NCBI): domain Eukaryota; kingdom Metazoa; phylum Arthropoda; class Insecta; order Lepidoptera; family Tortricidae; genus Thaumatotibia; species Thaumatotibia leucotreta. The sequence continues at coordinate 11,853 of JALPQI010011093.1, forward strand.
ATTATTAATCTAGACGTAGGTACTTAAAACCCAAGTAAGCCAAAAAGACCAAATGTGGAATCTTGAAACATGTTGGCACATTGTACAGTACCGGGCTATAATGTTTGCACATGGGTCACTGAAAAGCGACTCGGCTTATAGAGCGTTGTCCCTGTCGAACTTATGTGACGTTTATGCAATATTAGTTGTCTCTTTCTAAAGACCGATGTGCAAATTTTATCGCCTAATACTGTACAGCAGGCTTAGCACATGATTGGTGCGACAGTATGTCGCCGCAAGATAGATCTCCCGTCCTTCACTAGCTATATTAACAAAAGAGGGACGCATAGACTATCTCGCGGCGAGATACTGTCGCGCCAATCATATGCTAAGCATACAGATGTAGTGCAAAATCCTTTCTCTTCGGCATTTCACGGAAACGCTCAAATTAATCTCCCTGTCTCAATTAGCTTCAGTGCAATTTATACTGAAGTTCATTGTGGCAGCAATATGAATTCGGATGTTTCCAAGAAAAGCAGAAGAGATAAGATTTTTCACTACATCGGGGGCCCATTTCTCAAAAGCTTGTAACTTGTAATACAAGCGGAAGTCCTTATCTTGGGTCCCCACTGAAAACCAGCGCCATGGTTTACCGTGGCAACATGCTGAGTGGAGATCCCTTTTAACGTCTAAACTCTGTTATTTTTTGTGTGTTTTATCTACTGTGTTTGTGGCGTTAAATAAATGTATTTTCTTTCTTCTTTCTTTCTTTCTTATCTAATTAATCGTGTCAAAAAAGACTTCCACTTGTATTACAAGTTACAAGCTTTCGAGAAATGGGCTCCTGTACGTGCATAGGTATAAGGTATGTACTAGTAGCGTCACGATTTGAGTGTGACACCCCCATAATTACATCGACATAGTCTCTGAGTGGTCTAGTCTCTCCGAAACATGTCTGGCGTACCCTCAAATGTGATTTGGTCTGTTTAATTATAGTATAGTAGCATTACCACCCCTTTGAGATAAACCCGCCCAGTGCTTTTAAAGTAAATTAATCACGCGAGCCAAAACACGTGATTCGTCATTTGTCACTGAAATCAGCCGACAATGTTCCAAATAAATCTCGGGCGAAATTCCTGAATGCCCCATTATCGTGACTTGTCAGTCAACGGTTCTTTTAAACTTAATCAAAGAGAAATAAGGCAATCAAGATTGTTAGGCTGCGGCCAATCTGGGATGAAGCATACCACAAGAATATCCCTAACGAATTTTTTTATACTGGAAAAGCTGGAAAGCCATATTGGGCGTGGCCAGGGACCGGAGCCGTTATTTTCTCCATACAAAAATAACGGTTTTTTTTTCGTTCTTCGGTATATAAATAATGGAGTAATTTAAAAATATTATAAAGTAAATTACATAAAATATTGAGCAGGACAGAAAGAGTATAAATCATTTTAAAATATTGGGCTATTTCGACGTTTTTGTAAAATACTGGTTCCGGTTCCTGGGCGTGGCTATATTTCTCGACTTGGCAAACACATTAACAATATTTTCTTGAGCTGTATGGATTTTATAAATATCAATTAGATGATAAAAATTATTCAACCAAAATATAAACGGACTGTTGCCGCTTTCAGACGGGAGAAGCGCAGGGCGTCCGTCCTCTCGATGGGTGGACGATATTCGAAAGAGTAGAGTCACTTTTTAATGAGGATAGCACAGGACTGGGACCAGTGGCGTATAGGAAGAGAGGCGTATGATCAGCAGTGGGCGATAAACGGCTGAAATGATGATGCTGATGATGAGATGTCATTTATCAAAGAAAGAAGAGCTAGTTCACCCACGTCCGTGGTAAGATTTGAAGACGGTCTCAGCTTTCGCGACTGATGCCTATATTCTATTGTAGGAAAGTTGGGATTAAGTACTTGCCATAGTATATTCTTACCGCATGGTGATACATACAGGGTGTTTTTTTTTCGACCGTTCAAATTCTACGTAGTGAATGTGTAGGTCATACTGACCAACTTTTACTATGGGGACAAAGTCGAAATCGCGAAAAAAAAATCAGCTGTTTCATACATTTCGGCCGGCGTAATGCCGCCAATTTGTATGAAACAGCAGATTTTTTTTTTCGCGATTTCGACTTTGTCCCCATAGTAAAAGTTGGTGAGTATGACCTACACATTCACTACGTAGAATTTGAACGGTCGAAAAAAAAACACCCTGTATAATACATAGTAATACAATACATTTGTCAGCATCCTAAATATTCCTGTGGGTGTCGTAAGAGTCAACTAAGATATTGAAATGCCTATATAGAAGATTAATGATGAGTAGCAGCGTCATCATAGTGAACACACTACTGCGATCGCTAACACGCTTGCCCCACGTGGCGAATATGGGCATTGACCTCATAATGCGCCCATATGCAATATAGGAATGCATGGTTAAAAGAAGAGGCATAACAGTGGACTAATAGAGGCTAATGAAGAGATAATATTGTATTTTTCATCACACTTGCTGTCTAAGCGCGCCATTGCTTGCATGCGTAGCGGAAGTAATAGAAATTTCTGTACGTCATAAAGTAATATGTCTTAAAACTTATTTTTTTGTCCGCAAGTGTTATGAAAAACATTGTATACATCACGGTCGGTAAGCGGAATACTAACTCGAGTTATTAAAAGCCCTCTGCCTACGGCGTCGGGCTTCTAACACTATCGTTAGTAATTCCGTACTTACCTCTCTTGATGCACAAAGTACTGTTAACACAATTGATTGTAAAGGTCTACTAAAATGTATTTCTCCCTGTCTTGATTGACACATCCTATTTGCGAGTCTTTGTAGTGGTGAGCGGCGTTAACATTGAACGGGTTTTTTTTAATCGATTTGTTTACAGAGAAACAAACAGACGAAATGGTCAAGAATTACTACTTTTTTTATACAAATAATTACACAGTCTTGCAGAGAATACTTTTGGCAAACTAAAAGCTACATTACTTCTAATAAAGTTATTTTCTCCTACCCGATTTGTCAGCGTCCGTAGTGTATTTAATAGTCTTGCCTACGAAGCTGGAAGTTCCGGGTTCGAATCTCGGCGAGGATATTTATTTGTTGTTTTATTAATATTTCGTAGGTAGACTAAATCATATGACAAAAAAAAAACCGTTACTAAGTACTCTTAGATACCTCGTATGACAGTATTTAAATATCGCATCAGAACTATGGTACAAACTTTATTACAAGTAGGTATTTGTTACTTAGTGAGTTTTAGATGTCACCCGATTTTTTAGGGTTCCGTAGCCAAAATGGCAAAAACGGAACCCTTATAGATTCGTCATGTCCGTCTGTCCGTCTGTCCGTCTGTCCGTCTGTCACAGCCGATTTACTCAGAAACTATAAATGCCACAGTAACGAAATTTGGTAAGAATATGTGTTGTATGAACCGCTACAGGATTATGATACTAAATTATAAAAAAAAACATTGGGGTGGGGGCCCTCCATACATGTAACTGAGGGATAGAAATTTTTTTTTAGCTGTATATAAGCGTATGGGGTATTAATAGAAAGGTCTTTGAAAATGATATGAAGGTTTATAAATCTCATTTTTATTTAAGCAAATCGTTTTCGAGATATCAGCTTTCAAAGTCTGAAAAATGTGTCCCCCCCCCCCCTCTATTTCTTAAACTACGCGATATAAAATTCAAAAAAAAATATATGTTATGCAGATTAATAAACTCTATCAACGATTTTTGGTTTGATTAAATTATTCCCTATAGTTTTTGAGGTAGGTTGATTTAACTGTATTTTTTTAACAATAAATTGATAATGGTACGGAACCCTTCGCGCGCGAGTTCGACTCGCACTTGGCCGGTTTTATTTATAATATAAATTATATGTTTTCTCAGTACCCACAGCACAAGCCTTACGAGTAAGTGAGCTTATCGTGGCACTTGGTCGATTTGTGTAAGTTTATCCCATGTTAAATTATAATTAAAATGTGTATAATAAACTAATATTATGTTTATTTTGAGAAGCGGTGGTGGCTCAGTGGTTTAGACATTTGACTTTCACTCTGGAGGTCGTGGGTTCAAATCCTGGCTCGTACCAATGAGTTTTTCCGAAACTTATGTACGGAACATCAGATGATATTTACGAGTTTTCGATGAAGGAAAACATCGCCAGGAAACCTGCATACATCCGCGAAGAAATTCAAAGTTGTATGTGATAAGTTCCCAACCCGCTTAGGGCCAGCGTGGGGACTATAGCCCAATCCCTCTCATATATGAGAGGAGGCCTGTGCCCAGCAGTGGGACATTATATAGGCTGAAATATTATATAATTATGTTTTGAATACACATTTTTATCCCTCTAACACATTTTCTTTTAACGTTATCATAGAAAAATCTAAATGGCAGCTTCTTATGAAATTCCACAAAAATATGAGAAAAATTTGCTATTTTCACAGCTTGAACATTGCTCATTTTAAGGTACGTCCCAAGTTATCCCTGAGAGGTTTTACTTCAGTGATTTTATTCATTTATAATCCTTCTCCATGGAATATTGATACGGATATTGAAATAACGAAATCTTCAAAAGAATTATGATGAATATTATGATTAAACCAAGCAGCTACCGCGAGTACCGCAACTCACGTTCGAAGTATTGCCACAGAATAACTAATAAATAAATAAATATAAAATATATTGGGACATCTAACACAAATCAACCTAGTCCCACGGTAAACTCAATTAAGGCTTGTGATGTGGGTACTAGGCGACGATATATATAATAGATAGATACATATAAATACTTAAATAGATAGACAGCCAAGACCAAGGAACAAATATTTGTGATAAATAAATACACAAATAATCCCCTAGCCGGGATTCGAACCCGGAACCTCCAGCTTCGTAGGCAGGGTCACTACCACCTAGGCTACGGAGGCTAACTAATATTACTACAGTATCCGTACCATGACTTTGCAAGTATCGGTAACGTTAGGTTTTACTCGATACGTAAAGCAGGCCATCGCGCTCGCTCCAATATGTGATTGCGAGCGGGATAGAATGCATTACGTATCGAGTAAAACCGAATGTATCCTTAACTTTCCAACTCATGGTACGGCTCCTGGTACAGAAGACCAATGTATTTATTCACAAAACTGTTTCAGAGGATAAATATACGTACCTTCAGTAAAGCGACGATTCAGATACTTCTTCGGAAAACAATATTGTAGTTAAGAAGGCAGCGTCATGTGAAATAGACTGCAAAGGTTAAATACCTTAGACGAAAGGGGCTGGCATGATATTGAATTCAACTTTAGAATGCTTGCCTTCTCTGTCATGTAGAAGAATTTAGATAGGGTGATCAGTTGAAGGTGGACAGGCTTCATGTTAAGAGCTATAATTGTATTGCTATAATATAGATAAGAAAAGATTAATATAAAACTACTATCGAGGAAGCGGAATTGTTTCTGTTCTCTGAGACCTCCACAGTACAGTAAAGAAAATAGGCTCAGGTACCATTTCAGATTTTGTCACAATGACAATCAATATAAAAGTTACGTCAGCCTCCGTAGCCTAGTTGGTAGTGACCCTGCCTACGAAGCTGGAGGTTCCGGGTTCGAATCCCGGCGAGGGCATTCTTTGTGTATTTATTTATCACAAATGTTTGTTCCTTGGTCATGGCTGTTTATGTATTTAAGTATCTATATGTATCTATCTATTATATATATCGTCGCCTGGTACCCACATCACAAGCCTTAATTGAGCTTACCGTGGGACTAGGTCGATTTGTGTAAGATGTCCCAAGATATTTATTTATTTATTTATTTATTTAATGTATGTACGTGTGTAAGTATGTATGTAACCAGGTTAATATCTACTCTATGTAGAGGAAGGTTTACAATTGGACAAATTCTTTTTATTTATGTAGGTATGTTTCCCGATTAGGTACCTACACGAACGCTTGGGCCGATTTGGAAAGTTATTTTTAGTTCGAAAGGTTATACCCAAAGGGAAATCGTAAGTAAGTAGATGTAATCAAAATTATTTCACATTTTTATTTTTGAAGGTGGTTTTATTTCTAGTTAATAAATATTTTATTGAAAGTCTCAGTTTTCTTTGTTACAGTAAACATTGTGTCGGTGTGTATTTCTTATAAAGTTTGACAGGTGTGTAACGACCACGTTCGAAAGTTAAGGGTTTTTAGGAAGTCGTAACATTTTGATACTTATTTGTCAAGTAACGCCTGCGTTGAGCTTTCTGTTCATTATATAAAAATATAGAAAATAAGTTTAGGTAGGTAAATTATAAATATTGGATATCATATACCAAAGAAAAAACGACCAAGATCACAAACGTCCGAGGTGGGAATCGAACCTACGTGCTCAGCTTTCGCGGCTGATGCCTACACAGCTCGGCCTCTCAGTCTTAGCAACCAGTCAATTTATACAGTATTATAACCCCTGGAGTGCCTAGTGACAGATCTGTCGCAAGCCATTTGGACTATAATACAAAATAATTATATTTATATTCCGCAGTGTTTGAAGACGAAAGTCTTTAATCAGTGTGTGTTGCCAGTGATGACATACGGTACTGAAACGTGGCCGCTTACAATGGGCCACATAAGAAGGCTCAAAGTCACCCAAAGGGCAATGGACAGGGCTATGCTAGGAGTCTCTCTGCATGATTGGATTAAGGGTCTCACCAAACCAATCGACGCGGAGTCGGCTTTCGCCGAGTGTTTTACACCACACTATTCGCATTTAGCCGATCGACCGTCTCCGCGGTTGAACACCTGCGTTAAACAGTCTCAACCTCCTTACGGCCGTAGAAACGCTCGATCGGCTGCGATTTGCTACCGCAACAGTTGTAAAGCGGCGGTCGGCTCTCCCGTGCTCCGTCCTGCCGTCGAGACGTCAGACAGCACGCGTACAGCCGCCGAGTCTGACGAACAGATAGATAGGACAGCGGGTGATCGGCAATCGTAAATCTCATTTTTGGAGACTAGTTGTTAGTAACTAGTTTGAAATTGAACAGACGTGTATGATTACGACAGTATTACTTCGTGTTGTCAGATCTATTGCAGATTTTAATGTGGGTAATAATTCAAATGAATAAATACAAACGCATCAGTAGCTACTTCGGCCGTCATCGGCTCTTTTCGGCCGTCGTCAGCTATGTTCGGCCGACGAAGACGCTGAACGGCTTCCGCCAGCTCTGACCGGTTCTTATCGTAGGTACTCGGCCGTGATCGGAGCCGTTCAACTCTTTCCGGCACCGTACGGCGGTATTAGGAGATTTAGGAATGCGAACGTGTGCGTTAGGCTGCAAACGGGGTCGTACGAATGCGAACAGCTTTACGGCAAAACGCCGTTTTCCCCGTCGAAAGACGTCGTTTCGCGTGGGCCGAGCCGATTTACGATGACAGCGTCCTCGCTCTTATTGCGTTGACATAAAGCTTTTTCCGTACGCGATTAGCCGAAACGGCGTCGACTAGTTTGGTGAGACCCTAAAAATGAGACCATCCGCAGCAGAACCAAAGTAACCGAAATAGCTCTCCGAATCGCTAAACTGAAGTGGCAGTGGGCGGGGCACATTGCGCGTAGAACCGATGGCCGTTGGGGCGGGAAGGTTCTTGAGTGGCGGCCACGTACCGGAAGGCGTAGCGTGGGTTGGCCCCCCACAAGGTGGACCGATGACCTGGTGAAGGTCGCAGGAGTCCGCTGGATGCGGGTGGCGCAGGACCGGTCATTGCGGCAATCTTTAGGGGAGGCCTATGTTCAGCAGTGTACGTCTTTCGGCTGATATTATGATGATGATGATGATAAAATAATTAATCAACAAGCAAATTTGTGACAGCGGCGTTCCAGGGTTTAAGTAGTGTGACTACTGGGGAAAAAATAAAAGTACAGGTTTGTAATATTTTCTTCGGTTACCGCGAGGATTACACATGAAATAAAACTATGAAAACGGATAAACTCACTTATATTAACTAATTTGAACTTCATTCCGACGTTTCGAACACTTTACAGGGTTCGTGGTCTGCGGATGACTGACAATGGAGAAAATTTGATAGATGTACCTCCATCAAAATAAGAAAGATAAGTACAAAACTACCCACCAAAGAAAAATATACTAAACCACAGACAATAAATTTTAAGGGTGGATGTACATACTAAATTTGCAAATTAAGCTAGTTATTCATTACGAGTATTTTCAGAATGAAGACAAGAGAAAAAATAAATAATCTACGCCGGTTCTATCCCTACGCCACTGCCTGAGAAGTATTTCCTTCTTTTGTATGATTGTATTGTTAGGAAGGTATCCCAAAATTGGGACCGGCAAGAAACTCAGCGGGACAACTCTTTTTAAAAAACATTTGTAGTACATCTTAAGATCATCATGCATTAAACCGAAACATACAATTTTGATTCATAAGGAATTTTTAATTAATTTTATTTCATTTTGACTTGTGTTTTCACAATTACTTTAGTTTGGTAACTTTAACTTTCTGTACATCACAAAATAAATCATAATTGAATAAAATGTATTACCTAGCTTATAAATCATTTTAATGAGGGCCAAATGTACAAAATCTCTAAGGCAATAAATAAAACACGAAATTACCTCCCGATGGGACGTTCTGTCATTTTTGCGTAATATTATTAATCATATTTATTAGACACGGCCGTGTGGTGACGGCAGTAAGAACACATATGTCACCACCCCAACTCCTCCTGCGGGTGTCGTAAAAGTCGACTAAGAGATTGAAGTGTTACTGACCATTATTTGATAAAAGATTGATGATGGGCAGCAGCGTCATTAGTCCATAAAAATGGACAAATTACTGCGATCGCCAATCAGCTTGCCCAGTGTGGTGATTATGGGCATTTACCTCTTAATGCGTCTATATGCATAGTTAATAGGAGAGGCCTACGTCCAGCAGTGGACTATCATAGGCTGATGATGATGATGGTGATGATTTATTAGAAACGAGAGCCCAATTAAAGAAAAGAGCGTATTTGCGAAGCCTCTGGTGTTGCGGGTGTCCATGGGCGACGTTAAATGCTTTCCATCGGGCGATTCGTCTGTTCGTTTGCCACCTACCATCATCATCATCATCATATTAGCCGAAAGACGTCCACTATTGAACATAGGCCTCCCCCAAAAATTGCCACAATGACCGGTCCTGCGCCACCCGCATCCAGCGGACGCCTGCGACCTTCACCAGGTCATCGGTCTACCTTGTGGGGGGCCTACCCACGCTACGCCTTCCGGTACGTGGTCACCACTCAAGAACCTTCCCGCCCCAACGGCCATCGGTTCTACGCGCAATGTGCCCCGCCCACTGCCACTTCAGTTTAGCGATTCGGGAAACTATTTCGGTTACTTTGGTTCTGCTGCGGATGGTCTCATTTTTAATCCGATCACGCAGAGACACTCCTAGCCTAGCCTTCTTCATTGCCCTTTTGCCACCTACCTATAGCATAAAAAAAAAAACAAATTGTATTTTATTAAATCTTTTTTTAATAAACAATGACTCATACATGTAAACGTAAGGCAACACAATAATGGACAAACTCAAATAACACCACGACAACCTGTTTAATTTATGGTGAGATATACGATAGTTGATTTATATATTTTATTCAATTTTAAAATAACAAAAGCACTAATACTTACATTAATTCAACTTACAAATTAACAACACACACACTTTTTAATCAAAAACTTACTCGTGTGTACTATGATGACGCTGCTGCCCATCATCAATCTTTTATAAAATAATGTTTAGTGACACTTCAATCCCTTAGTCGACTCTTACGACACCCGCAGGAGGAGTCGGGGTGGTGACAAATGTATTCTCTGCCGTCACCACACGGCCTACTTACATATTATTCCACCAATATGTAAAATAACGCAGAATTATTAAATGAGATTTAGAAATTGAACAACAAGCGTTTAAACTAGTTCATTTTATACGCACACCAGCAGGCTTAGCACATGATTGATGCGACAGTATGTCGCCGCGAGATAGATCTCCCGTCCTTCACTAGCTATATGAACAAAAGAGGGACGGATAGACTATCTCACGGCGAGATACTGTCGCGCCAATCATGTGCTAAGCATACTGTTTCAGCTAAAGTTTGTTTCCGACCTTTACCGTGATAACTCTGACGAGGGTAAGACCCTAGAAACCTACCCTTACAATGAGATAGTGGAGTTACTTAATCGACTATCGGTATCGGTATTGGCTGCTGTCTTTTATACAGGGTGGAAAAGGACGACATTCCTTCCCGCTACCGACCGAGTCTACCAACCATTACGATGAACTTTCAGTATGAGACCAACACCGAAAGCGTACATGGAAAATTGACTTTTCCATACTATTGAATTGATTGAGTTTGTAATACCTACTCTTACTAATCGTAATGCACACAACGTTTTTCATCACAAAGAGGGGTTTCGATACTTTTTCTGATGCTACGTAGGCATGAGGTCCAAACAGCTGTCACTAGAAAGTTAGTTAAGCACGTTAATGTTTTTTAACATGGCAATATCGTCAGTTGTAATATGAATTAATGTAACCACCAAATGACGACTTTTCAGGAGGGCCAAAAAACGAAATGGACATTTATAAAGTATGTTGTATCTTTTTAGTTAATTATCCTATTGAAATGATGTTTATCTTGTATGTTTTATTTTTGAGAGGTCTATTTGATAGACAGTTACTAACTGCGACCACACTTATAGTTCAGGAAATGGCTGGTGCTTACGTTAAATATTTTCAAATAAATTTGGAGATACGTTAACAAATCAATGAAAATCATCAAAAGTGGATTTCGGAATTTAGTGTAACTCACAAATTGAAACCAAATTGCTTATGAGCCATACAATGCAGACGGCGCTTACAGCAGTGATGTTTATAAAAATATGGTGAGTACATTAGGAAAGACATGTTTTGTACTTACAAATTCGTACTTACGTTAAAATATTGTCTATGATTTTTGGAAACCTTTACATACGTTAATAAAAAACGTAGAAACCTAATAAAATGGCAAAGTTTTTGTTAACGTATTCGACATTTTGTTCTAGATATCAATATTTTATATACACCGTTCGATAGAGCAGGAAATTTGCAGTCGAACGGTATACTTAACTCAATTTCGTCATTTTGGTGGTTACATTAATTCATATTACAATCAACGATATCATGGTAAGGACTCACGACTTTATAGTTGAAATACCTATTACTGAGGAAGGATACGTGAAGATATCGACTCGTTGATTTGTAGCTTTCTTTTATCTGTTTTTTTTTAGCCTGTACCTATATTAATCGAGAGAAGAATAAAAAAGGTAACGTTGCAAATTGCTGTCAAATACGAAATGTTTTAGGGCTGCAGGTTCATAGGTATAAATAAATAATAACCAAATTAAAAAAATAAAACGACTTCAATCGATTTTTTTTTATTCCTTCATCATCAGACACCGACTTTGCTTCAACAACCACCACCACAGTTTCACCAGTTCGAATAAAAAAAATCGGTTTTCGATTCTTGGAGATAGGTACCTATCTAGTGTGATGATTTCGCAATATAAAATAACAAACTTCAGTTTTAATGTAGGAAAACATTGTGTACACGAGTCTTAATATATTTTCTGTCTGTGAATATTAATTTACCATCGTGTAAAGTAGTCTTTATAATTTAAAAAAATAGGAACGATTGTCATAACGTACTGGTTGAAAAACAAAAGAAGAAAAATGGCAGATAAAGAATTGAAAATGAAAGAAACGGATCGCTGAAGATTATATCTGTATTAATTTAACAAGGATATTAAATAAACATGTAAAATACTGTATAACTGGATTTGAATTTATCAAAACTCGGAAGTGGGAATAATCTGCGAGCCAATAAGGTAATTTATATCATTTGTACTAGAATTTTTGTGCACACGAATAGTATGTAGTATAAAGGTACATTTTCACTGATGTACTTAATTTAAAGAGAACCAACAGTACTTTTATAATTACTTTATTAATCCTTAATTGCATGACCTTGATAAAGATTTATTTAAATTTGAATTCTGACATGTTGTCAATAGAGTCGAGAATACATGATGGATATATAAATCACTATGCATTTAATGGCTAAAGAAAAATATACGATTTGTTTAGTGTAAAAAGTACTTTCTGTTTGTAATAACGAACGACCGATCTGTTCTGTTCTTAGTAGCCGTGCTTGCGGACACAGCACGTTCTGAATACGAGTTAGACTAGCCATTTTATTTTCTCTTGTATGAGAAAATATACAACTCTGCAATTATTTATAATAACATAAGAGTAATATCTCGTTATACGGCTTTATATATTATTATATTATAATCCGTTCGTCGTTACATAGAAACAAACGAACAAAATTCAACCATTGGCAAATTTTATTACCTAATTCTCAAAAATTGTAGAATTATATTATAAATTAAGACTTTAATATTTATTTTGGGGGGATAAAGCTAGACTAGATCATACAAAAAAATATTATGTTATGACTTTTGACATATCAAAAGAGGAAGACAAGTGGCGTTCTTAGTTGAACGAGAATGTGATCTAGCACCTATACACGTACGGATACTGACACACTACTATAAAGTATACGTACAGAACGAGTAATAGAAATAAAACCAATACAATTGACATGGTCGAGTACGAGTACGCGGGATGACAATATTTTGCGGTAGATGTCTACAAATGATAATTCATGAAAATAACAGTTTTAATTACTAGAAATAGTAAGTACGATCAGTAAACAAAAATAATCTTAGACATTATTAAATTGTATATGTGTTTTGTCAGGTCATAAGTCAATTAAATAATAAGTAGTTATTTTCTTAATGATCCATATGATGTTCAGTCGAATACTGTATTCGGAATATAATAACTTATTCTAGTTATTTATTTTATTTTATTCGGAAAACCAACAGCTACAATTACTAAGACTAGGTTTTACAAATTAATTATCTAACAAGCCAATTAAAGGTTTCCACAGATATGGTACATAGATAAACACAGCAGACAAAGCATAAAAGCATATAACCACACAAACTTAACATGCAGCGGCAAGACATATTACAGTGAGAAAAGAAAAGTAACTTATTGAAAATATCCATAATATCTATAAGAGACTATAAGTACATATTTGAGTATATAATGGTATGCTAGTTGCACATACGGTCACCTGCAGCAGGCTGGGGAGCAAAGAAACTCTATGACATTTAAATAGATTTAAATTTAATCTAGTTGCGTCTGTGAAGCGGAGAGGCTTTTTAAGTTGGCTATAAATATTTCTTTACATTTTTAGAATTATAAGTATCCATGATACTCAACCATTATATCGCTCACAATTATTTGATTTATCCACAGTTTTGAGTTATTTTGATAGAGCATTTAAGTTTTGTTTTTCGTGTTGTACTTGTATGCATCCGTAAGAATAATATGATTCATAATAATTTAAGTTACAAATGGTGCTACGGAACTTTACATTGGCCATTGGGCTACGGGCCCAATGGCCACGTTAAAGGTCTAATATGAAAAAGGCCATGCGTGCAGTTAAATATTGGTGCGTGTGCAATACACGCGTGAATAGGAGATTCCCAATTTTATCAATTTGAAATGAGTCTATAGTGCTTCGATTTATAGCAACCCGTTGCGTATTTGCTATTTGAATTTGTTTGGCCACAATCTTTATTGAAATATGTTTCTTTTTAGTCAACAAAGTGGAACATTTTACTAAATAGCCGATATAGTTTTCCAGAATTTCATCGATTAGTTTACCTAAGCTACGTACCTATTACTATTTTCTGTAAGGCAAGGCAAGGTCTTTCGGTTGATACGAAAGTCCCGCTACTGGAATAGGTACACACACTCTCTCCTCTGTATGTTGACAGTTCTTTTGGTGTAGTTATTTAATTATACATTTAAGTAGGTTTTATAGTTAATACTTGGGTCAGAAGTACTAGGATGTCAGGGTTAGGAAAAACATATTGCTATTTTTTACGGATGTTACTACGTAATGTTTCAGTGTCGGATAATCGTGTTTCTCCTATGAGTACCGCAATTAACTATTTCGCTCACTCATTTACAAATTTATTATTGTGTAAATACACAATAATAAATGTGACTTTTTATTCAAATGAATTGCTAAATATTTTTGTTTTAATAATTAAACTTACATGAATAAAAAGTGATGCCATGAGTTTTGTTTCTATATTTGGAGTTGTTGAAGCATTGAAAAAAGGCACAACATGACATATTTCTTGGGCAATACCAAAATTACGACGATGACAATGCCGGTGTTGTCTCATTGCTGGCCCTGAACCTATATTTGCTAGCACACGATCGTGCGCATGGTACCATATCTACCCCTTTTATTTATATCAATAGTTATAACGTTTTTTTTTTTAAATACGTATTGACTTACCGATGCCAAGTTGGCATTAAAAACTTGTGTTGTGAAGTTAAGCAGGATTTTTCGTCCGGTAATCTTAGAATAATATTTGAGAAAGATGATATAGTCAAATAATTCGTCATTAATGACATATTTAACGTTTCACATTATTTTGTTTTGAAAAATTACAAAAAGATGTACGTCGTTTATGAAGGCCATTCATGAGTAATACTAGCATTGATCTTTTAGAAGAAACAAAATTGGAATTCGATTAATTTTACTACAATTTTATTTAACTACTCAGAATTAAATCAGAGATGGTTCCAGTCACAGCCTATATATTACGCCTGAAATTGTGCCACTCCAGCCTTTGGTGTTAATTATATTAAAAAATATATCGATAATCACAATCAGCATATTTGTGGATAATGTCGACATTATGTCTTTCTTAACTAATCTATTCTTCACCGCTTAGCACGTGTGGCATGGCAAATTTGAATTGCAGATCGCGCTCAAATGTCTAATTAATTATAAAGTAGAATCCAAGTTGACAATAAAGTCTTTTAAAATAAGTCAACAATGTTCTAACTTAACCTAAGGCCTAAGGCCTAAGGTTCTAAGTTGACTCTATAACTATAGTAGCGGGAAAAATCTGTCATAATTTGTATGCAGGTACTCCTTTGAATATTCTTTAAGTTAGACTTTATAAATCATGTAAACTATGATACACAAAAGGTACAAAATTTCGCCTGTTACCATGTGGTTTAAAAATTATATTGATTAATTTTCATTACTTCACATTTGAATACCCACCCACGAATGCTCTATCAAATAAAATACTTTGAAACTGTGCTCTAGCTTGAACGACTATTTGTTGGACTATTTTTCAACTTAAATTATATAAATAGACTTCAAATAAACATTTACTTTAAGTTGTTTTACGTTAACAAGAGTTTATTATAATGATGATGTTACCTATGGCTATTGAAGTAGGTATATATGAGTAATATATAACTAAATGAAGCGTGATTATTCATTTGACTATTGGAAAGCTCACGAATAATAAAATTATAATAATTTGATCAGGCGTCATCTTCGTCTATCATAAAATAAATATAATTTAGTACTTACCTAATATGATATGTTTCATTTTCGTCCCTCATGTTAAATCATTATCTTTATAATAATTGACAGTGTAATAATTGCCACTTATGTTTTTAGTCATTCAAATATGAATACATTTTAATGCACATTTAATTATAAAGTGTGTACAGTTGTTAAATAAATAACGCGATGATACGAGCCAAGGGTTGTGTAATATTTAAATGGTGCTATTTATGTTCCATGAGATTTTTCAGGCCAAGTGTGTCTGGACAGAGCTATGTATGCTCTTAAGCTATATCAGGCTAAGTGTGTCTGAATGGAGCTATGTATGTTCCATAAGATTTTCAGACCAAGTGTGTCTGGATGGAGCTATGTATGCTCTTCAGCTATATCAGGCCAAGTGTGTCTGAGTGGAGCTATGTATGCTCCTTAACTATGTATATCAGGCCAAGTGTGTCTGATTGGAGCTATGTATGTTCCAAAACTGTAAAGAGCTACGTTCCTTAAAAAAATGTGGTTACGTAGTGTTCATAATAGAGTGAGCCATGATGTTTCATGAGAGATTGAATAATATTGTCGATGTTACGAGGACATGTCGATTTAGGTTATTAGGTACCTGTGGTTAAATTGTACCTTATTAATTATTATCGTTTATTTTCCGGGATTATGGACTACGGCGAGAATAATGTTAAGCGAAAGAGACAAGGCCGAAAACGAAAGATACATGCCGGGCCACACCGTCATCTACCAAGGCCAAACGTGGCCGCGGAGCTGCGAGAAGGAACACTACAGCATGAGTGAAGAAAGAGGAATCGGGTACAGCGTCAGCAGAGCTGTAGATCCTTCGGCCTGAAAAATAACCACAGCCAAAGCGATTCATTCCACCGACTGCAAACGAGCAAGCGGCTGCCGGCTTCACGATAGATGAGAAAATTAATCCATAATAGAACAGAACAACAAAGGAGAGGTTGATAACGTGTGTTAAGGAAGTGCATATAATAGGAAGTGTATAGCTTAAGAATTTATTTATTTAAATCATAGTAGTGGTACAGATAGTGATAGCATTAAATTTTGAATTATGCTTATGTTCGACAAAAAAAAGGGCAAACAAAATAATAATATTTGTAACAGTGCATAACTATCGTGCCTCATAATAATAAGTACTAATTAAAAATTAAAAGTAATATAAATATTATAATGTAAAAGTGGTACATTGTAGTTAATTCTTGCATTCGCTAAGTAGTTTACAACAGAGTAAAACATTATCTAAGAGCCAACCTATAGGGATTGTTTCAAAACGATTATTTGAACATTGTTTAATTGATGTAGGTAAATTATTATATATTCGAATAATGTAACATAATATCCATTAGTTTTACTGTTGCTTGATACCATGATAATTTTGTAAATTTCCGCCTCATTCACGGGATTCAAAAATATTGTACAGTGGTTCACTGGAGATTCAATGCTGTTTTATGACCGAAAATGTAAAATAGTTGGTCATGACATCATTATTTGTATTAAGCTTGAGATATATTATTGTGTAGCGTCTTTATAAAACTTATGAGAGTACTAAAACCATAATTATCTTGAAACTCTTTAACCCTTTGAACGCCAAGAACCACAAAAGTAGCCGTGTGTTGTAAAGCATACTCGATGATTACAACATCATCGAGTATGCTGTCAAATTAGCCGTCTTGCTGGTGGTTTATTTTCGTTGTACATTAGTAGACATATTGGCGTGTTTATCACATTTTGATGCGAGATGGAAGGCGTTTAAAAGGGTTACAGCATATTGAATTTTGTTCTTATTACCCTTTTATTGGCAGAATTTAAAACAGAAATCGTGCGTTCTAGCCTCCTTGCCGTTGTGTAGAGCAAAAAATTCTGTATTTAATAAAATTACAAAAAGTGGGTAAATAAATATGTATTTTATATACACTGCCAAGTAAAGGGTTAACCGTCTCGAATTCTATCTTCTGATCTAGTGCTTCCAAATATTCGAATACCTCACGCCGTATTATTTGAATACTGAAATCAGTAGAATATTCGGATTGGAAGCCCTAATCTGATCAAGAGATTTCATTCACTACAGCTAAGTACTTTTAAAACATTGTAATCTCGTATAAAATGTGTACTATCGCAGTCTTATATCACAGGTATTGCCTTTAGAGCAAATGATTACTGAAAAGTAAAATCATCAACCGAATGTGATGATAGATTTTGTTATAA